>OY748314.1:8864420-9093057 GCA_963556515.1 Nudaria mundana
CTGCATCAATACTGATCCATTTGTTCTGCTGCTATAATACCTTGTCCCCACGTCACCACTAAGGCTTGATTTCCTCCTAAGCTGACATCGGTGACCGATGTCGGCGGCGCGTACCGTCTGTCGCGTATGACACAGAAAAGCCCCGCACTGCGAAACCGATCGCTGCAAGGAACAGTCGCGTGCTAAATTATATTGTGATTTTCAGTGATGAACCCATTTATTAATTGTTTAGTTGCTTGAGTTAAGCGGTCATCCTAGAGTAAAATTATTATAATAATACAATTAGTTAATAATTTAGTACAATATACGATCTCCTTTTATCTTCAATAGAAGGTATTATAACGTGGGTATAGCGTTTCAAAAACTTCATTCCAAGATTGTATCTTCGAATCGCGATCTTTGTATAATCTATGGGTTAAATCCCATAGATTAGGTCGTTCACACACCTCATAAATTACTCGTTCTGGTAACGACGTTCATGGTAACTTATTGTTGACTGTACGCGCATTGATCCGTACAGCAGAGCGGTCAGCGGCGCACTGAGCGCGCTCCTATTGTTCCGTAGCGCGTCAGTCAATCGACGTACGCGCCGCTGACGAGCGAGACCGACGCACGCCGCGTACGGCGCGTACGAAACCATCGGCCGCTGATGCCGGCGTTTGCAGTGTGCAGTGCTTCATAGAACTAGTGAATATCCGTACGCACCGCCGACGTCGGTCACCGACGTCAGCTTAGGAGGAAATCAAGCCTAAGCGGGCAAGTCTATTGTCTATGCGTTAGCATAGACAATAGACTTGCGAACTCTAATTGGCGAATTCACGTATCAGCCAGTGAGTACGCTTAGTCGCGAGAATCTCATCGGGGATCCGCCAATGAGAGTTCGCAACTATTCGCAAGTCTATAGACATCCACTTATTTTGGACATGGCATTTTGCCACAAACAGAAGAGATTTTAACATCTAAAGGTGCATCCAAATATTGCGCGGCAAGAGCGCGGCAGCAACACGCGGCATGGCCAGGACACAACTCTGCCGCGCTCTAGTTAGGACAATCCAACGAATGTTTGCGCGGCAATATGCGAGACACGCCGCGGCCATTAGGGCTATTTCGTCCCAAAGGTCTTCGCGTTTATTTTTATTAAAATATTCTTTATGTTGAGGATTCCACAACTCCTTAAAATTAAATGAGCCATATAATCCAATTAGTCTAATTGATGTTTCATTGTCCATTTTTGTGAAGCGCAACACATCCAGACACGATTACCGACGAACAATACTGAGCAATGTTTGCGCGCACTTGCCGCGCAATATATGGACGCAACTTTACAGTCCAATTGTTCCGTCGGGGATTAAATTAATACGAGTAAATTACATGTGTGACGAAAATATTAAAAATTAAACACGAAAAATCTTGTTTATTTTTATGATTGTGCTATCCTCTCGAATTTAGAAGAATGTATATAATTTATGCAGTGGATTGTCGGTACTTGGTGGAACTTATAGTAATGCATTTTTGAAAAAATAACACCATTCCACAAATATTTTATTTTCTATAAACCCTGACCGGTTTCGCATAATGGCATCTTCAGATGCTTAGATTAAAAATACTATAGATATTGGATTCAGTAGAAATACAACGCGGAATCTTGGCACTCGAATACTATATAGGCATAGATAACCTCCTAATAGATTCCGCATTACTGTAATTTTGTTCCTTACCGAGTTCACCTGTTTTGGCGGAATGCGAGGGGCGCGCGGAAACATGTAAGTGCGCTATGATTGGCTGTTTCAAGGTCAATCTTCGAATACACCGAATACTAGAGATGGTATAGCGATGAAAATGTGTCGATAAAATTTTGATACTCGCAGGTATATTATATACTAGTTATATTTTTATAATTTTATTATATCGTTTATTCCTTAATATTCTTATTATATACATTTTTAAATACATTTATAAAAAACACAAATACATTTAAAAATATAAAAATTATTATTTATTATTATAATTTTTATAGGAATAGGTATCAGGACTTAATCAAGAGGGACAGGTATTATCAACTCTCAGTTCCTGTCTAGTTGTGTAATTATAATATGTTAGTTAGTTCAACACCTCACCAATAGATGGCGCTATATGATTTACCTAAATCACGATAGTAAAGTTTACTGTCACTACATATGTATGTACCAAAGTTCATGGATTAAAATCACTTTGTCCTGAGCCTAGTGTTTTTCTTGGGTGAATACCTGAAATACCTGGCGACTCGAGCGGGACGTTTTTGGGAACTGGACATGATCCTTACGAGTCGGATCGACAATTTGTTTATGTCATAAAAAGTGATATACTGTATTGTGACCAAGTTCCGAACTAGCTAGTGGAAAGTTCTCGACGTGAAGTGACATCACGACGCGACGTGAAGCACCTGCTGATCCAAGAAAAGGAGTATTGCTGGTGTATAGCAGAAGAGAAAGCGGTCAGCGGATTAAAGTGCAGCAAGTTACTGGTGGGATATAAGTGAAGTATACAAGTGAAAAACTGTGAGTACTCTTTAATTATATTGACTTAGGAAAATCTCAAGTGAATAAAACTTAGAATATTTCAAGTAGATTTGGACTTAATGAAATTCAAGAGTGTGCATGGACTTAGAATAATTTCTCAAAAAGTGTTCAGACGGGGAATCCACGCCCGATTTCGGTCAGAAGTTAGTGCAAACACTTAGAATAATTTTAACAAGAGTTCATCGACATAGAAAATTTATGAGGGGATATCATCAAGCTAAATTCATCGACTTACATTATTTCTCCTTATAATATTACACTCAACGTCAAGTTTAATCGAAACGTAACCTCACAACAATGGAAGGTTTTATTAAAATCCAGGAAGATACTAAAAGTAAGATTAAAAAAGCTGGAGCTAATTTTAAAAAATCGCCTAAGGAGAGAATAACTCTGTCATATGTGGAAACGCGGCTAGAAACACTGGAAAACTATTGGAATTTATATCAAGATACGGATAGAACTATCGTAACGGAAATTGATACCAAGGAGCTAGTGAATTCGAAATATCGTATTGAAGATGCATATGGCATGGTTGAAGAGCTTTATACGGATTACAAAACAGACTTAAAAACGTGTTTATTAAAACTTAAGAATCCTGTTAAAACTGTATCGGATAAGGTTACTGTGTCTGACGTCAGCCAACCCCTTGGAGTTAGATTGCCCAAGATATCGATCCCTAACTTCAGCGGTCAATACGCGGAATGGACTAGTTTCCGGGATTTATTTGTGTCCTTGATACATAACAACAAGGGCTTGGATGACGTCCAAAAGCTGCACTATCTCAAGGGATTTTTAACGGGTGAAGCCGAACAACTTTTGCGTCATATTCCAATTACGGCTGCAAATTATAAGACCTGTTGGGATCAGTTAGATCAAAGGTACAATAACAAAAGACATTTAGCCAATTGTGTTTTGAAACGTTTTATGAGCCAAAAGACTTTGCAATCGGAATCTTCTAGTGCTATAAAAGAACTTTTAGATACAACTAATGAATGTTTAAATGCCCTTAAAAATTTAGAGATTAATATATCTTCATGGGACATAATTGTAATATTTATTGTGAGTTTGAAACTTGATACTGAATCAAGAAAACTATGGGAAAATCAAATAAGTAAAATTTCAGATGAATTTTTTTTTTTTTTTTTTTTTTTTATATTTAGGTCGACAAATTGACGCCACTCGCCTGATGGTAAGCTGAGGCGACGTCTGGCAATTGAGGGCGACTCTCACAGTACACAGGAATACTATAGAGTGGCCCTCAACTTGACGACCCTGTAATGTGCCTCTTCACGCTTCGCTTAAAGAGCCCAGGGTTATATGTAGGAGGAAACACGTGCGCAGGCAGGGCGTTCCAAGCCACCATCGTTCGGCAGAGAAACGATCGTTTAAAACGCTCGGTTCTCGCGAATACGGTTTCCACGGTATGAGGGTGACATCTCTGCCCGGCACGCGTTGTTCGGGATCGGAAGGGAGAGGGTGGGATCAGGTTGAAGAGCTCTTCAGAACACTCACCGTGGTAAATACGGTAGAACGCGGCCAAGGAAGCAATTGTTCGGCGCTGGGCTAGCGGCTCAAGGCTTCCCGTTACCTCCGGACAGTCTATAATGCGAACAGCGCGTCGCTGCATAGCGTCGAGTGCGTCCAGCAAATACTTCGCGGAGCCGTCCCAGAGGTGAGAGCAGTATTCAACGCAGGGTCTAATCTGCGTTTTGTACAGCAGACACCTCTGGTGCGGTGTAAAGAATCGCTTTACCTTGTTCAGTATTCCTAGTTTCCGCGAAGCTAGCCCAATACATCTCTCAATGTATTTTGTGTTATTGAGCTCTCGACGAACGTCTATGCCAAGGATGTCTAGATTGTCCTTCATTGGTAATATTGCATTCTGAAGAGTGGGCAGGGGAAGGAAAGGGGATTTTTTCGCTGTAAATGCACACGCCTGTGTTTTGTGGGCATTGAACTCGACCAAGTTCTCGGCACCCCATTGGGAGATACTGTCGAGGCTTCGGTCGAGATCACCCACGAGATGTCGTCTCTCCTCCTCTATCACAGATCGCCCCGCCGTCGGACGAACCGAGTAACTCCCGTGCAATGTACTGTCATCTGCATAGCAATGAATGTTCCCGAGGGAAAGCATATCATTGATATGCAGAAGAAAGAGAGTTGGTGACAGTACGGACCCCTGCGGTACCCCGGCATTCACTTGCAAAAAGCGAGAAGCCTGGCCATCGCAGAGGACCCGCACTCGGCGCTCGTCTAAAAAACTGGCAATCCAGCTGCACAGTTGAGGAGGTAGACCATATGCCGGAAGCTTGGAAAGGAGCGAAGCATGCCAGACCCTATCGAAAGCTTTGGCGATGTCCAGGCTAATAGCCAAGGACTCGCCAAACTTTTCCATAGCCTCACCCCATACATGCGTGACGAATGCCAGGAGGTCACCCGTTGATCGTTTTGGCCTGAAGCCATATTGCCGATCATTGATTAGCGAGTGATCCTCCAGGTATCGCATGAGCTGCTTATTAATAAGAAGCTCGAGCACCTTGCAAATGACTGAGGTGACAGCTATGGGTCGATAGTTGCCTGGATCGGATCGATCCCCTTTCTTGGGGATCGGTTGTATTACTTAAGCTTTGTGATTTTTTGGAATTTTTAAGTCAACGTTTTAGGTCGATTGAATTTTTAGATACCAGAAATACTAAGCCAGTTAATAATACTCGCACGGCAAAGGTTATGCATGTCACCTCAGGCACCACTTGTAGCTTTTGTAATGAAAGTCATAAATTGATAAATTGTAAGAAGTTTGCAAAGCAAAATGTGGAGACTCGTCGTGCATTTGTCCAGACCAGTAAGTTATGCTTCAACTGTTTGGGTCCGAACCATTCAGTGTTTTCGTGTCGTTATACTACCAATTGTCGCATTTGCAAGAAGAGACATCACTCTCTTCTCCACCCAAATTCAGTCTCGAGAAGTGATCACACCAGCGGTGATCAACCAATAGATAGTGCAGATAATGCTGCCACCACACTTTCTAATTCACAGGGCGAGTCATCAAAAATTGTATCCTGTTTCTCTAATATAAACAGTCAAGTGTTATTGGCCACTGCCATGATAAAGGTGGAATCAATAACGGGTACTTTCATCTTAAAATCGCTTCTAGACCAAGGATCTCAAGCATCCTTTATTACCGAAGCAGCAGTACAGAAGCTTGGTCTAAGAAGGACTCCGAACAAGAGCTGTATATCAGGACTTGGCGGTGACCAGACTGCAACATTACAGTCTATATGGTATGTAACTATCAAGGTTCAGTTACGCCATGATCCCAACTTTTTTGTTGAAGTAAATGCTCACGTTCTCAACAAATTAACATCACTTCTTCCCGATAAACAGATTGTTTTCCATACATTGCCAACCCATTTTTCAGACTTGCAATTGGCGGATCCACAGTTCAATGTCCCGAACAAAATTGACATTCTGCTGGGAGCAGAAGTGTATGGGGAGATATTAATGGAAGGCGTAATCTAAGGTCCACCTGGTCTTCCTATAGCGCAAAACACCAGGCTGGGTTGGATCCTTTCCGGAAGCGTATTTTCATCAATGCAAAATAATAACATTACTGCCATGCACACACAGGTATCCATCGACGACCTGTTAAAAAAGTTTTGGGAGCTAGAAGAGCCCACTTCTAGCGGGCAGGGACTTTTATCAGAAGAAGAACAGGCCAGTGAAAACTTCTTTTTAAAAACCTATAAAAGAGATTCAACAGGCCGCTATGTGGTAAGGTTGCCCTTTAAGTCATGTGATCCCGGTTGCCAGTACGGAAACTCGTACGAAATTGCTCGGAAACGGTTTAATTTTTTGGAAAAAAGGTTGCTACATAATCTTGAATTACAGACTGAATATTCGAACGTCGTCGATGAATACTTGTCACTCGGTCATATGGAAATTGTTCCAGAAGCCGAGATGGGGAAGTCTACTGCGGTGTATCTACCACATCATGCTGTAATCAGAAATGAGAAAACCACAACTAAGGTTCGAGTAGTGTTTGACGCATCTTGTACATTGAATAATGGAAATTCTCTAAACAAGGATATGATGGTTGGGCCTACCCTTCAGGCGGAGTTAAGGCATATCATTATGCGCTGGCGTTGCTATCCAATATGCCTTGTTTCTGATATAGTCAAAATGTACAGGCAAGTGAAGGTTGCTGAGGACGATGTTGATTTTCAACGCCTGTTGTGGCGAAAGAGTATGAATTCAGAACTTCAACATCTAAGATTATTAAGAGTTACGTTTGGTACATCCTCTGCACCGTACTTGGCTGTACGTACTTTGCAACAGCTTGCGAGTGATGAAGGTCATAATTACCCCTTAGCCGCAGAAAGAGTTCTAAGGGATTTTTATATGGACGACCTCATGTCGGGTTGTGAAAGCCTAGAAGAAGGTATTCAAATCTACCACCAAATGAATGAACTTCTTGGTCATGGGGGTTTTGAGCTTCAGAAGTGGACAAGTAACGATGATAATTTACTGCATAAGATAGAAGAAGACAAAGGTATAATAAAAGAAAACATAGAAATGAAAGTAGATACAATTATGAAAATATTAGGATTATCGTGGAACCGATCAAATGATGAATTTCAGTATACTGTCCAGCTTCCTCCGCTCGAAACACCTGTGACGAAACGTAAGGTAATCTCGGATATTGCGAAACTCTATGATCCGCTTGGTTGGCTTGTGCCAGTAATTACCACTGGAAAGAGTTTCATTCAGCAGATATGGCTTTCCGGCGTAGGTTGGGATGATCAAATTGAAAAGCTGGATTGCATATCGTCAAGACCTCGTTCATCTCACTACTTTTCGGCTTCCAAGATGGATTGGAACACGCAGAGATCATGTTCACAAGGAATTACAAGGGTTTTCTGACGCGAGTAACGTTGCTTATGCTGCCGTTGTCTACATCCGAACAGTAACGAGTGATGGTGAGGTCTGTGTTAATTTAATCGTTTCTAAATCAAGACTTGCGCCTGTTAAACAAGTATCGATACCTCGACTGGAGCTATGTGGCGCTGTCCTATTGGCCAACCTGCTCAAGGAAATATCAGAGGTATTAGAAGTTTCAAAGAAGAACATCCACGCCTGGACTGACTCCAGTGTTGTCTTGGACTGGTTGAGTAGCCATCCAAGTAAGTGGAAGACTTTTGTCGCAAATAGGGTTTCTGAGATACTGAACCTGGTAGACACCAGCCAGTGGTCGCACGTTAAGTCAGAAGATAACCCAGCAGATTGTGCATCTCGAGGCATACACCCAAACGACTTCTCAAAACTAGAAATATGGAGTAATGGCCCGAAGTGGCTACAAAAAACTACAGTCCACTATAGTAAGGGAAATTTTAAGAAAACTGAGTTAGAAGTGAAGAAAAGCAAGGTCTTATGTCATTTAAGTACTGATAGCGACAGTTTAGAATTAATGTCGAGATTTTCAAGTTTAAAAAGACTCATCAGAGTTATATCATATTGTAAAATGCCTCTTCCCCCGGACCGCCGAAAGGTGTTAACGTGTTTGCTGTGTCTGATTTAATTTTATATTTAAAGATAAATCAAAAGTTTGTGTAATTAATTCAAAACAAAAATTAGGAGTGCATAACATCAAGAAAGTGACAAATATACTCAGTTTAATAAGCTGTTTGAAGCTTCACAGTTAACCTTCGAAGTGTCTGTGCGCCTGGTACTATACCAGTGTGAAGAGCTCCGCCCTTTGCGTATGCGCACTGACCCCACCCACTTTGTCAGGCCACACCCAACACCTACGCAACGGGAAGATCTATAACACCAACTCCGCCCCCCAGCAAATAGTGGCTTTCCAAGACGGTGTTCACTTTATACGGTATTTTATTGGTGGCGCGGCATTGCATTGTACTCAACTACAACTTTATATCGTTGTTATCCTAGTACGAAGTTATGGAGCCAACAGCGGACAAATCACTTTCGGAATCGGACCTTACCCAAGTGGGAACACCAATGAGTACGCCTCTGAATTTTATATTTAAAAAGGTTAAGAGAACCAGAGACGAGCTGAGTGAATCATTGGATGATCAATTTAATGTGTTTAGGCTGGAGATGAAAAATATGTTAAGTTCTTACGCTGAAAAACAGGGGAAAGAAATTCAACAAATTACCACCACACTGAAGGAGATTCAACAGTCTAACGTAAACATAGAAAGTTCCATCGCATACCTTACTGCACAAAATGAAGATTTTAAAAAGAAAATTGATCAATTAGAGAACCAGGCTAAGGAAGACAGGAGTTATATCAACATTTTAGAGGATAAAATTGAAACGATGCAAAACAGTAATCAAAAACCTAACTTTGTTATAAAAAATGTGCCAAGAAAGTCTGGAGAATCTAAAGAGGACTTAATTGAGATGGCTCTTTGTCTCTCCCAGAGCATAGATTGTAAACTAAATAAATACGACATAAAGGATATATATAGGGCTCGTGGGAAGAATACTGAAAACCTCAATACTCCTATAATAGTGGAGACTGGCTCAACTATTCTTAAGACAGAGATTATGAAAATGGGTAAGGCATTTAATATTAGGCATAAATCTAAGCTCTGCTGTAAGCATCTAGGCTTTAAGTCAAAAGAAGATACACCCATTTATCTCGCAGAACATTTAACTCCTAAAGGATCCCGCCTACACTTTCTTGCTCGAGACTTGTGTAAGTCCGGTGCCTACAAATTCTGTTGGACAGCATATGGTAGGGTTATGTTGAGGAAGGATGAACAGTCACGGGCAATAACTGTTAGAACTGAACAACAGATACAACAACTCCAAAATTCGATTTGACAGTTATTGCGCCTTAATAATTCAACCCACGAAGAACCTGTTTATTTGTTTTACTATACTTGTTTGAGCTATCTGCCTACCTTGTACAACTTCAAAATCTTAATGCCATTCCAGTATATTATTGTAGTAACTATTAGACATACTTACTTTTACATAGTAGTAGTTTCCTATGTACAATACACAAACAACAACTTCTCATATAATATACACAACTTACTCGCCAACTTGAACTGTTTTACATACACACAAATACATAATACACACACACATATACACATCTATATATTATATCCATTAACGAATAATACAATACAAAACTCCACATATTGTGATCTAATTAAAATCAATAAAATCACGAGCGAATCCATGCTTACATATATTAAGACACATTTTGTTAATATATTCTTTCTGTTTAAAACTATTGATAATGGGTGACACACTGCAAACTCTTAATGAAATAGACAGTATTGAGATTGCTCGTACTATCGAATGTGACTGTCTTGAGTTAGCCAAGTACTATAATATAACAAAAAATGACTTTACTATTGTCTCTCAAAACATACGAAGTATTTCATGTAACTTTGACGACTTCATACTTAATTTGTCAACTCTTGAGTTCGAAACCGACATTATAATCCTAACAGAATGTAGATTAAGTTCTGGAAAACCCATTCCATATCTCCACAATTACTCTTATTATGCTACAAAAAACTTATTAAACCAGAATGATGGGGTGGTGGTGTACGTTAAAAATAACCTACACTGTAAGACCAAGGAAATAAAATTATCACAGGCGTCTTGTCTACAATTATATGTACAAAATTATATAATTTTATGTATATACCGGTCTCCATCAAACTCAAATACTGACAGTTTTACCAGTTCTCTTAGTACTCATTTAGAAACTCTAAAATCACACAAAAATATAATTATAGCGGGGGACATAAACATAAATATTAAACCTAGGGAACAAGAAAAGTCTCAGGAGTACAACAATAGAGTTAATTACCTTAACATGCTCTCTTTACACGGAATTTTACCGGGTCACTCTAGAATCACTAGAGGGGAGAAGTGTTTGGATCACCTTATGCTTAAAATTAAGAAGCATATGGTCACCGTATCTATAGCTATACTACATACCAGTACAACAGATCACTATACAACTCTTTTATCCCTTTCAAAATCTAAAAATACTAAAATAATTAATACATCCAGATCTACTTTAGACTTTGAACGTGCACTTGTATATCTTCAAAAAAATGGATGTTACTATTTTGTAGCGACCCAGAAAATCTGTGTGACCTACTTGTACAACAACTAACTAAATCGATTACTGAAAGCACCACTGTCACAAAGATACCAAATAGTAAGCGCATTATAAAACCGTGGATAACTGTAGGTGTAATACGCTGCATTCAGAACCGTAATAAATTACAAATGGATGTTAAAAAAGATCCACATAATAGTATTTTAAAGTTAACATATATTCGCTACAGAAATTACTGCAATAATCTTATTAAAAAATTAAAAAGGAAGTATGAAAGGGATCTAATCACCAAATCTGTTACAAATAGTAAATTGCTATGGAAGAATATAAAAACTATTACCTACTCTACAACCCCCAAGAACCATAACAATGAATTATTAAACCTAAAACCCTCCCCTCTGGAGTCGGTTAGTTTTATTAACGAATGCTTCGCAAACACTGGCAAAAATCTCGCAGAACAAATCCAGTCTAATGCTAATAGTGTACGTCAGGCAGATTTGAGTGAGAGCTTGCCATCTGCTCTGTCCAGCTCGTTTGTACTCTTCGAGACTGACGTGATTGAAGTGGACAATATTCTGATGAGTCTCAAATCTGACAGTGCGCCAGGATGGGATAATATACCAACGAGCTTTTTAAAATATATAAGAAATTATGTTGTCCCCATTATAACCCAGCTTGCGAATCTTTGTTTTAGCAAAGGTATATTCCCGGATCCACTAAAGCAAGCCATTATTACGCCAGTTTACAAGAGTGGGGACAGGGACGGGGTTGGCAACTACAGGCCTATCTCTGTTCTACCAGCTATTTCAAAAATAATAGAAAAACTGTTAAACATACGGCTACTTAATTACTTACAACAGTTCAAAATGTTAGCCCCATCTCAATTTGGGTTTCGTAGTGGTGTTTCCACTGAGGATGCAGTTACTGCCTTGACTACGCTCGTTACCGAAAAGCTTGATAGTGGTAAGAAGTGCTTAACTGCATTCTTAGATCTAAAAAAGGCGTTTGACACCGTCTCTGTTCCCATCCTTGTGGACAGACTGAATACAATCGGAATACGTGGAATTCCTCTCAAATTATTTGAAGATTATCTGACGAACAGGAAACAACGAGTTAGAGTGGGACAGTACACTAGTGGAGACGTTGAAGTATCTTTCGGAGTTCCTCAGGGAAGCGTACTGGGTCCTACATTGTTCCTGATATACGTCAATGAACTCTGTAATCTACAGGTTGAGGATGCCAAAATTTTTTCGTATGCCGATGATACGGCTGTAGTTTTTGCTGGGGATAGCTGGCAGGATGTTCGACTTAGGGCAGAGAGAGGCCTAGCTAAAATTGCACGTTGGCTGAAGAAATATCAGCTCACTTTAAATATTTCCAAGACAAATTATGTTTGCTTTTCTCTGCAGAACCGTACACAGCCTAGCGAGGAATTTAATGTAAAAATTCACTCATGCGATGAGTTAAATCCGGACTGCAGCTGTTCGGTAATTTTGAAAGTACCGCACATTAAATATTTGGGTATTGTTGTGGACCAGAATCTGTCTTGGTATCCTCACCTTGAACAAGTTTCTAAAAGAGTTCGTAAACTAAGCTGGATGTTCAGGACGCTCAGATATGTGATTCCCAAAAATGCCGAGAGTAATTCAGGAGGTGCCTCTAGAAACCTTCTAAACGAAATATATGTCGCGTTGGTGCAGTCTGTACTGACATACTGCATCCCTATCTGGGGTGGTGCAGCTAAAACCAAATTTATAGGGGTGGAGCGATCACAACGGGCTCTAATAAAGTGCATGTATTTCAAAACAATTAGATACGCAACTGACGACTTGTATCGTGTTAGTAACTTACTCTCGGTTAGGAAACTATACATCATACAATTGATCCTAAAAAAACACAAGTCTCTTTCTTATGACACTAAAATTAAATCTAAAAGGAGGAAAGACATTATAGTTAACATTCCTCCAACTAAAACGATGTTTGCCTGTAAGCAATACAGCAAACGATCTGCACAGCTTTATAATAAAATCAATAAAGAAATTTACATATATTCTAAAAACTATTACGACTGTAGAATAATGCTAACTAGTTATGTGAAATCACTTACGTATCAAGATACCGAGATGCTTTTACAACATATTCGTTAAGATCACAATCACACATAATACTAACACACACACACACACACACACACACACACACACCCACACACATACACGCCCGCACACACACACACACACACACACACACACACACACACACACACACACACACACACACATACATGAACGCTTCTTGACGCATGAACATATGTCATGTACAATAAATAAATATTAAGTAATATTGTATTGTAATATTAGATAGAAAACCAACACACTTGTATTGGTTTATAATTATAAGAAACACCTTCCTGCATTATTGCAAAAAATTGTACGTTTTGTTTTGGAAGAGCGGAGTCTCCTAATACAGGCATTACTTGCTTAAAAGGAGGCTTCAATCACTAAAAAATTGTAACATCGAACTCTTTAATGCAAATAAAAATTATTATTATTATTTCGTTTATTCCTTTACATTCTTATTTTATACATTTTTAAATACATTTATAAAAAAAAAACAAATACATTTAAAAATATAAAAAATAGTGACCCACCAGTAGCGGAGTAGGACCCAAACTACCGGCGGTGGAGGCTACAGACTAAGAAACCTCCTAACAATACGGCACGTGTCGAGGATAACAACCTTCTGAATCTGACTCTTGATCCAACAATCTAACGAGAGTCTCTTGAGATGTTGATCGAGACTCTTCGCTATTAATCCGTTTGCCGAAACGACCACCGGGACAATGATCGTCGAGTCTACGTCCCACATGGCGGTTATCTCGAAGGACAGATCAAGGTATTTACTAAGTTTGTCCTTCTCTGCCTTCACGAGATTTTCGTCATGCGGGACGGCGATATCGACGAGCACTGCCCGACGCTGGGTCCGATCAACCAACACGATATCGGGCCTATTTGCAACAATAGTCCTGTCCGTGATGATTGATCGGTCCCAGTAGAGCAATGCACGACCATTCTCAAGAACTGGCACTGGTGTATACTTATAGTACGGTACTTCAAACTCAATAAGGCCATATTGAAGAGCAAGTTGCTGGTGGATGATCCTGGCTACTTGATTGTGCCTATGCAAGTACTCGGTGTTAGCAAGATACGAACAACCGGAAATAATATGGCGAAGTGATTCACCAGGACGGTGGCATGCTCGACAAATGTCGACCGTACCGTCCTTCATGATGTATTTCCGATAGTTGTTCGTCTTGATAACCTCATCTGCAATTGCACAGGCAAAACCTTCAGTTTCCCCAAAGAGGTCCCCAAAACGCAGCCAGTTCACCGAAGCGAGCAGGTCTACGTCGGGTCCTGTTAAGACCCGGTAGAACCGCCCGTGTAGCTCCTTACTCTTCCATACGTCCCTACGGTCTTCAGTACCTAGCACCTTTGGTTTACGCCAGTTCTCGTTAGCCAAGGAAAGAGGTCTCAGGCCCTTGTCAACCATCACGACATCGCAATGAATGTCACACCCGTTCTGTAGAAAGTAATCTCTCAGACTGCACACTTCACGGTTGTGGAGGTTCTTGGCATTCAAAAAGCCTCGACCCCCCCACTTCCGCGGAATGTACAGTCTCATGACAGAAGATCGTGGGTGTAACATTCGATGCAATGTCAGTTGTTGACGGACTCGCCTATCCAGGGCGTCTAGTTCCGTTTGAGTCCACCTAAGTATGCCAAAGGAGTATAACAATAAAGGTATCACCCAACCGTTGAAAGCCCGCATTTTGTTACCACCGGACAAAGAACTGTTAAGAACTTTTGTCAGGCGGCCAAAAAAACGTTCTTTCACCGATTTCTTAATATCCTCTACCGCTATACCCAATGACTCTGACATACCTAGGTATTTGTATGTTTCGGTCTCTGAGAGAGATCTGAGGGTTATTATCTCAGAAAGTTGTAGATTCGGTGAATTTACAACCTTCCCCCGCTGTACATGCATAACCGCACACTTATCAACACCGAACTCCATCTTAATGGCATTACTAAAAACTTCCGTAGTTTTTAATAATGTCACTAAATCTTGGTGCTTCAGTGTGAACAGTTTGAGGTCATCCATATACATCAGGTGAGAAATAACCTCACCCCCTCTACGAAACCGGTAGCCTAGCCCTGAATCCTTCAGCAATGTGCTAAGTGGATTCAGTGCTAAACAAAACCATAATGGACTCAAACTGTCGCCCTGGAATATACCACGCTCAATCCTTATCAAGCCATGCGGATCAGAGGCATACCCACCACTACCTGGTTGACGAAGGACTGTGGTCCACCGCCCCATACACGAGACTAAGAAGGATTTAAGAGTCGTATTAATTTTATACAACTCTAAAATCCTCCTCAGCCATGAATGAGGCACCGAATCATAGGCCTTCTTGTAGTCAATCCAGGCAGTAGAGAGGGCGCCCCTACTCCGCTTGACTTGTTGGCTAATGGCCATATCAATGAGGAGTAGCTCCTTAGTACCACGAGACCCAGCCCTACATCCATTCTGAGCGTTATCTAAGATATTATTAGATAATATGTGTGAGTTTATTTTACTTCTCAGAATAGATGTAAGGAGCTTGTAGATGGTAGGTAAGCAAGTGATGGGTCTATAGTTTTTAGGTTCCGTGGTACTACCTGATTTATGGAGCAGGAAGGTGATGCCAGTGGTCATGAAAGCGGGTAAAGAACCAGACTCAAGGGCTTCTTGATACTGTGTTGCCAAGCGTTCATGCGAGCTCTGAACCCACTTTATCCAAAAGTTGTGCAATCCATCCGGCCCAGGACTTTTCCAGTTCGGGGCCGTACGAATTGCACAACTAACGTCTTCGGAGTCTATGGTAATAGACTCCATGGGTTCGATGATACTGCATTCACGCTCGACGACACGGATCCAGTCGACCTCCGAATGTTCGACAGGCACCGACCATATGTCACGCCAAAATTGGTTCATGGCGTGAGCATCTGGCAGTTGTCCGTCGCTTAAACGTTGTCCAGTTCCCTCCCACTCTCGGTACACCTTCCTTTGGTCACTTTGGAAGATGCGATTCTGCCAGTATCTATTTACACGCTCTCTATAACGACGGATACGGCTTGCCCATGCATACACTTTCTGTTTCAGAAAGTCAATACGTTCCGTGACATTGGCTAAGTATTGCTGGGGACGAATACCGGTCCCAGCAAATGCCTGAGCCACGAAACGTACGACCCGGGGACGACAATTTCCCCGGCTGAAAGAGACAAGCTTTGCAATGAGAGTCCTAAATGTGCCGATACGTCGCTCGATTCTTGCCTGCCATACGGGCACACCAACCGATCGTGGTGTACGGTTAAATTCAGGGAATTTAACGCGTGCAACACGACAAGCGGTAATAGCTCCACAGTAAAGAATCGAGTGGGTATCTAGCAAATCATTGCTAGTCCGTAAGTACGGATCTAGCAACGCATTCAGGGCTCCCATCAACGCCAGATTTCGTCTATGCATGGGCAAGCGTGGTAGCCGTGGCCTAGAATTAGGTGCAAACCTATACTGAGAGATCACATCCTCCAAAGTACTCCTTAATTGCTCGCTTACCTGGATAGATATATTACTCGTATCATCTCCCGCGTCGAGCACGGTCTCAACTAAAGTGGCACTAGTTGCAACCGTGTGTGTAGCAGATGATGGTGCACTCGTTAACGCTGGAGCTGGTCGAGTAGATAACACTTCCAGGCGAAGTCGATCAAGCACAGGTTGATCCAGCAACTTGCATCGTTGGATAGCCCGCACTTGATCCGATAGTCGTTGTACGGCAACGGTTATTGTTGGTTCAAGAGCCTGAAACAAAGGGAGCATCCTTGAACGGTATGCAGTCAGGTTGGTTTCCCCATCTGTAGCCTCATAATATGCCCGCATGACATTTTCATTGATGGATGAAGTCCATCGCATGCGGTGCACAATACCACCGGTAGTGGGGACCCTACTCGAAGCTGGTAGGCTTCGGGGTCCCAAACTGCTCGGCGGCCGGCCTCTCCCTCGCCGGCGTACAGGTGTTGGCGACGTCGGCGGGGAAAAATACTCGTCACTTGACGATGAGCTCGACGCCTCAGCAAGCACTTGTGTCGCAGGTGTGCGGTCCGGCGCTTGCGAGGCGGAGCTAAGTGATGAGTCCGGGGGTGTTGGGTGTGCATTCTTACTCCTGGCTCTTGTTATCATCTTTATACATTATTCATAATTCATCCTGTTAATTTTTTCGAAACAATTTTTGATATTTTGATGGTTGACGTTTGTCAAAGCTTCGTTTCATATTTGTAGATTTTGTTGTTGTTGTGATTCTTGTAATAAATTTTGAAATATAATATATAATGAACTTTTTGGTAATAATATTTTGAAATCTGTATGAATTTTATAAATTGAGGCAAGATTATTTTAGATAAAAATATTAAAATATTTTATAGATGAAAATGACGTATGTACAGATGTCTAGAGTTTTATTTTTTTTTTTTTTTATTTTTATTTTTTTTTATTTTTTTTTTTTTATCTCTAGTTTTCTATTATTATTTCGTTTATTCCTTTACATTCTTATTTTATACATTTTTAAATACATTTATAAAAAAAAAAACAAATACATTTAAAAATATAAAAAATAGTGACCCACCAGTAGCGGAGTAGGACCCAAACTACCGGCGGTGGAGGCTACAGACTAAGAAACCTCCTAACAATACGGCACGTGTCGAGGATAACAACCTTCTGAATCTGACTCTTGATCCAACAATCTAACGAGAGTCTCTTGAGATGTTGATCGAGACTCTTCGCTATTAATCCGTTTGCCGAAACGACCACCGGGACAATGATCGTCGAGTCTACGTCCCACATGGCGGTTATCTCGAAGGACAGATCAAGGTATTTACTAAGTTTGTCCTTCTCTGCCTTCACGAGATTTTCGTCATGCGGGACGGCGATATCGACGAGCACTGCCCGACGCTGGGTCCGATCAACCAACACGATATCGGGCCTATTTGCAACAATAGTCCTGTCCGTGATGATTGATCGGTCCCAGTAGAGCAATGCACGACCATTCTCAAGAACTGGCACTGGTGTATACTTATAGTACGGTACTTCAAACTCAATAAGGCCATATTGAAGAGCAAGTTGCTGGTGGATGATCCTGGCTACTTGATTGTGCCTATGCAAGTACTCGGTGTTAGCAAGATACGAACAACCGGAAATAATATGGCGAAGTGATTCACCAGGACGGTGGCATGCTCGACAAATGTCGACCGTACCGTCCTTCATGATGTATTTCCGATAGTTGTTCGTCTTGATAACCTCATCTGCAATTGCACAGGCAAAACCTTCAGTTTCCCCAAAGAGGTCCCCAAAACGCAGCCAGTTCACCGAAGCGAGCAGGTCTACGTCGGGTCCTGTTAAGACCCGGTAGAACCGCCCGTGTAGCTCCTTACTCTTCCATACGTCCCTACGGTCTTCAGTACCTAGCACCTTTGGTTTACGCCAGTTCTCGTTAGCCAAGGAAAGAGGTGTCAGGCCCTTGTCAACCATCACGACATCGCAATGAATGTCACACCCGTTCTGTAGAAAGTAATCTCTCAGACTGCACACTTCACGGTTGTGGAGGTTCTTGGCATTCAAAAAGCCTCGACCCCCCCACTTCCGCGGAATGTACAGTCTCATGACAGAAGATCGTGGGTGTAACATTCGATGCAATGTCAGTTGTTGACGGACTCGCCTATCCAGGGCGTCTAGTTCCGTTTGAGTCCACCTAAGTATGCCAAAGGAGTATAACAATAAAGGTATCACCCAACCGTTGAAATTATTATTATTATTATTATTTCGTTTATTCAGTAACATTCTTATTTTATACATTTTTAAATAGATTTATAAAAAACACAAATACATTTAAAAATATGAAAAATAGTGTCCCACCAGTAGCGGAGTAGGACCCAAACTACCGGCGGTGGAGGCTACAGACTAAGAAACCTCCTAACAATACGGCACGTGTCGAGGATAACAACCTTCTGAATCTGACTCTTGATCCAACAATCTAACGAGAGTCTCTTGAGATGTTGATCGAGACTCTTCGCTATTAATCCGTTTGCCGAAACGACCACCGGGACAATGATCGTCGAGTCTACGTCCCACATGGCGGTTATCTCGAAGGACAGATCGAGGTACTTACTAAGTTTGTCCTTCTCTGCCTTCACGAGATTCTCGTCATGCGGGACGGCGATATCGACGAGCACTGCCCGACGCTGGGTCCGATCAACCAACACGATATCGGGCCTATTGGCAACAATAGTCCTGTCCGTGATGATTGATCGGTCCCAGTAGAGCAATGCACGACCATTCTCAAGAACTGGCACTGGTGTGTACTTATAGTACGGTACTTCAAACTCAATAAGGCCATATTGAAGAGCAAGTTGCTGGTGGATGATCCTGGCTACTTGATTGTGCCTATGCAAGTACTCGGTGTTAGCAAGATACGAACAACCGGAAATAATATGGCGAAGTGATTCACCAGGACGGTGGCATGCTCGACAAATGTCGACCGTACCGTCCTTCATGATGTATTTCCGATAGTTGTTCGTCTTGATAACCTCATCTGCAATTGCACAGGCAAAACCTTCAGTTTCCCCAAAGAGGTCCCCAAAACGTAGCCAGTTCACCGAAGCGAGCAGGTCTACGTCGGATCCTGTTAAGACCCGGTAGAACCGCCCGTGTAGCTCCTTACTCTTCCATACGTCCTTACGGTCTTCAGTACCTAGCACCTTTGGTTTACGCCAGTTCTCGTTAGCCAAGGAAAGAGGTGTTAGGCCCTTGTCAACCATCACGACATCGCAATGAATATCACACCCGTTCTGTAGAAAGTAATCTCTCAGACTGCACACTTCACGGTTGTGGAGGTTCTTGGCATTCAAAAAGCCTCGACCCCCCCACTTCCGCGGAATGTACAGTCTCATGACAGAAGATCGTGGGTGTAACATTCGATGCAATGTCAGTTGTTGACGGACTCGCCTATCCAGGGCGTCTAGTTCCGTTTGAGTCCACCTAAGTATGCCAAAGGAGTATAACAATAAAGGTATCACCCAACCGTTGAAAGCCCGCATTTTGTTACCACCGGACAAAGAACTGTTAAGAACTTTTGTCAGGCGGCCAAAAAAACGTTCTTTCACCGATTTCTTAATATCCTCTACCGCTATACCCAATGACTCTGACATACCTAGGTATTTGTATGTTTCGGTCTCGGAGAGAGATCTGAGAGTTATTATCTCAGAAAGTTGTAAATTCGGTGAATTTACAACCTTCCCCCGTTGTACATGCATAACCGCACACTTATCAACACCGAACTCCATCTTAATGGCATTACTAAAAACTTCCGTGGTTTTTAATAATGTCACTAAATCTTGGTGCTTCAATGTGAACAGTTTGAGGTCATCCATGTACATCAGGTGAGATATAACCTCACCCCCTCTACGAAACCGATAGCCAAGCCCTGAATCCTTCAGCAATGTGCTAAGTGGATTCAGTGCTAAACAAAACCACAATGGACTCAAACTGTCGCCCTGGAATATACCACGCTCGATCCTTATCAAGCCTTGCGGGTCAGAGGCGTGCCCACCACTACCTGGTTGACGAAGGACTGTGGTCCACTGCCTCATACACGAGACTAAGAAGGATTTAAGAGTCGGATTAATTTTATACAACTCTAAAATCCTCCTCAGCCATGAATGAGGCACCGAATCATAGGCCTTCTTGTAGTCAATCCAGGCAGTAGAGAGGGCGCCCCTACTCCGCTTGACTTGTTGGCTAATGGCCATATCAATGAGGAGTAGCTCCTTAGTACCACGAGACCCAGCCCTACATCCATTCTGAGCGTTATCTAAGATATTATTAGATACTATGTGCGAGTTTATTTTACTTCTCAGAATAGATGTAAGGAGCTTGTAGATGGTAGGTAAGCAAGTGATGGGTCTATAGTTTTTAGGTTCCGTGGTACTACCTGATTTGTGGAGCAGGAAGGTGATGCCAGTGGTCATGAAAGCGGGTAAGGAACCAGACTCAAGGGCTTCTTGATACTGTGTTGCCAAGCGTTCATGCGAGCTCTGAACCCACTTTATCCAAAAGTTGTGCAATCCATCCGGCCCAGGACTTTTCCAGTTCGGGGCCGTACGCATTGCACAACTAACGTCTTCGGAGTCTATGGTAATAGATTCCATGGGTTCGATGATACTGCATTCACGCTCGACGACACGGATCCAGTCGCCCTCCGAATGTTCGACGGGCACCGACCATAAGTCACGCCAAAATTGATTCATGGCGTGAGCATCTGGCAGTTGTCCGTCGTTCAAACGTTGTCCAGTTCCCTCCCACTCTCGGTACACCTTCCTTTGGTCACTTTGGAAGATGCGATTCTGCCAGTATCTATTTACACGCTCTCTATAACGACGGATACGGCTTGCCCATGCATACACTTTCTGTTTCAGAAAGTCAATACGTTCCGTGACATTGGCTAAGTATTGCTGGGGGCGAATACCGGTCTCAGCAAATGCCTGAGTCACGAAACGCATGACCCGGGGACGACTATTTCCCCGGCTGAAAGAGATAAGCTTTGCAATGAGAGTCCTAAATGTGCCGATACGTCGCTCGATTCTTGCCTGCCATACGGGAACACCATCCGGTCGTGGTGCACGGTTAGCTTCGGGGAATTTAACGCGTGCAACACGACAAGCGGCAATGGCTCCACAGTAAAGAATCGAGTGAGTATCAAGCAAATCACTGCTAGTCCGTAAGTACGGCTCTAGCAATGCATTCAGGGCTCCCATCAACGCCAGATTTCGTTTATGCATTGGCAAGCGTGGTAGCCGCGGTCTAGAATTAGGTATAAACCTATACTGCGAGATCACATCTTCCAAAGTACTCCTCAATTGCTCGCTTACCTGGATAGATGTATCACTCGTATCATTTCCCGCGTCGGGTGCGGGCGTCGCTAACGTCACACTTGTAGCAACCGTCTGTGTCACAGGTGACGGTGCTCTCGTTGACACTGGAGCTGTACGAGTAGATAATACTTCCAGGCGTAGTCGATCAAGCACAGATTGATCCAACAACTTACATCGTTGGATAGCCCGCACTTGATCCGATAGCCGTTGGACGGCAACGGTCATTGTTGGTTCAAGAGCCTGAAACAAAGGAAGCATCCTTGAACGGTACGCAGTCAGGTTGGTTTCCCCATCTGTGGCCTCATAATATGCCCGCATGACGTTTTCATTGATGGATGAAGTCCATCGCATGCGGTGCACAATACCACCGGTAGTGGGGACCCTACTCGAAGCTGGTAGGCTTCGGGGCCCCAAACTGCTCGGCGGCCGGCCTCTCCCTCGCCGGCGTACAGGTGTTGGCGACGTCGGCGGAGAGAAATACTCGTCACTTGAAGAGCTCGACGCCTCAGCGAGCACCTGTGTCGGCGATGTGCGGTCCGGTGCCTGCGAGGCGGAGTTTAGTGACGAGTCCGGGGGTGTTAGTTGCGCATTTCTGCTTCTGGCTCTTGTTTGCATCTCAATCACTTCATTTTGAATTTAGCCATAATAGTGTCGATATTTTCGTAGGTATTCATATGACATGTGTCAAATCTTCTATGTTAATTTTGTAGACTTTGTTTATTGTTATAAAATAGTATAAAATCCTTTATTTATTGACTTTTTGCTTATATTAATTTTGTATCTGAAGTAATTGTATAAATTTAGGCAATAATATGTAAATAAAAATATTAAAATATTTTAAGAATGAAAATGATGTATGAGATGTTCAGAGTTGCCAGATTATTATTATTATTATTATAAAAATTATTAATTATTATTATAAAAGGTTCCTCAAAATTATTAAGGTACCTAGTACCAATACTGCAAGTTGGCTAACATTTAAGGAGTATGAAGGAGTCTTTGCTTACCTGCATACAGCTGTGCCAAAGAACATATTTTCTAGAAGAAATGGAAAGTTTGCAAAAATATGGTAAGGTAAATAAAAAGAGTCAACTTACGTCTCTTAATCCGTTCATTGACGGAGTAGGAGTCCTCAGGGTTGGGGGGCGATTGCGCAATGCTAACGTGCTAGAAGAAATGAAGCATCCAATACTACTGCCTTGTAAGGCGCATTTGACTCAGCTCATTGTTGCGGACGCTCATGAACGTACTCTACATGGCGGTCCTCAATTAATGCTCAACTATCTGAGAACGCAATATTGGATTGTTAAGGCAAAGAATCTTGTACGGCAACATGTTCGAAAGTGCATAGCCTGTGTTCGTCATTCAGCACAGACGTCCCACCAGTTGATGGGCCAACTTCCAACCGCTCGCGTTACTGCTTGCCGGCCTTTCCACCAAAGTGGCGTAGACTACGCAGGACCTATTCTTATCAGATCGTCAAGGGGACGTGGTATTCACTCCACAAAAGGATATATCTGCCTGTTCATCTGCATGGCCACTCGGGCAATTCATCTTGAAGTCGTAAGTGACTTGACTTCAAGCGCGTTTTTAGCGGCTTTTAAACGTTTTGTTGCGCGTAGAGGCCATTGTGCGGATTTGTGGAGTGACAATGGCACCAATTTTGTTGGAGCAAATAGGGAGTTGCAGAAATTGCTCGATCTGGAAGGTTCACTTGTTGCAGCTGATGTGGCTAATTTCTTAGAGACGAATGGCACAACCTGGCATTTTATCCCCCCCCAATCCCCAAATTTCGGAGGACTGTGGGAAGCTGGAATACGAGCCACAAAACATCACTTGAAAAGAGTGATCGCCAATAGCACACTGACGTTTGAAGAAATGGCTACTCTTTTATGTCAGATTGAAGCTTGCCTTAATTCGCGACCCATCACTCAGGTGAGCTCTACCGGTCCAGAAGACCCGTATCCGCTCACCCCGGGACACTTTCTCGTAGGTGAACCACTAATGCTGGTACCAGATGCGAATTACGAGCCAGAAAACATTAGTACTCTCAAACGCTGGCACTTCACTCAGCGCCTGGTCCAAGATTTTTGGCGTAGATGGTCGCACGAGTATCTTACTCAACTTCAACACCGTTATAAATGGTCATACATCTCGCCAGAGCCAAAGGTAGGCGACGTTGTATTGGTAAAGGAGGACGACCTCCCGCCAGCCCGGTGGTTATATGGAATAATAACGCAGAAGCATGCTGGTCTGGACAATCTCACGCGAGTGGTATCCTAAAAATATAAAGGGTCTATAACTAAAAGACCGATTTCTAAACTCATTATATTACCACTCTCTAATGAATAACTTGTGTATGTATTCAATTTCTTTATTGTTTATTTGTATAGAGGTAGATGTATTTTGTTTGCATTAACCGTTTTATGTATAATTTAGTCTTAAATTTACATCTACTTAAGCTGCACCCTGTACGGTGGGGTTAGTAGACCATATAGTTTTTTTTATGGACATCGTCCATGGTGGCCGGAATGTCTAGTTGTGTAATTATAATATGTTAGTTAGTTCAACACCTCACCAATAGATGGCGCTATATGATTTACCTAAATCACGATAGTAAAGTTTACTGTCACTACATATGTATGTACCAAAGTTCATGGATTAAATCACTTTGTCCTGAGCCTAGTGTTTTTCTTGGGTGAATACCTGAAATACCTGGCGACTCGAGCGGGACGTTTTTGGGAACTGGACAGTTCCTACTTACTACCTACCACTAAGCCACGAGCCCCCCATCTCTGATGATGATACATTATAATTTTATATTTTTATTCAATAGATGTAAAGTAATATAATTTATATTAAGCTTTCTTAAATAAGAAAAATTATAAATAATTAACAAAAACTGATGTCATCGGTGGGACTATAATTTCTTTCTTAATATTTTACGTTGTTATTGGTGGGAAACCAACTCTCCCCACGAGATGTTGCATCTACCCATTTCTTTTTCCTCTCGGGGCATCCAGGAAACCTATAAAATAAAATATATCTCAGTTACATTGCTAATACTAAATCACATTAGCTGCGAAAAAAAATTAAAATAATGCCAACACACAAATTGGTCGCAAATAATTCGCAGCTTACCGAAATTCAACCGGGCGCAGTCGCCGACGACAACATGTTGCTTATTTATAGGTACTACTTTTTAAAGCACCTACGGCAATAATACTGCAAAATATCGATGACGTACTACGACTTTTCCTCTTCCCCCGGACCGCCGTAAGGTGTAGACGTGCTTGTAAACTGTATATCTATTTCTTTTTAACAAAGTATTTAAATAATATTCTATTTCATTGCAATTAAATCCGACAAAAAAATAGGAACGCATAAACTCGAGAAGACTGTGCTGTGGTAGTGAAACAAAGTGAACTCAGTGAATTATTGTAATATCCTATCTTACTAGCATCCTGGTACACGTACGACATTTGCCCATTCACAAGATACCGATTTAATCTTGACAAATCAGAATTGGCACAACTGAGGTCATCAATTGGGGTGTAACCTTGGGTCACGCCCCCTGCGCACGAGTGGAGGGTCAAACTCCTCCCACCCCCTTCTACCGACAGTAGTTGAAACTAAGTGGGTGTGCATCATTATAAAAATCGTAACCGGTAGTGGCTAACTACTGGGGCCTTATGAGGTCCTAGTACATTGAAGCAAAACCGAAAACCTAGATTACTGCAATTTTTGCTCCCGGGTTTCTGGTGTCTGTTTTTGACTGACTCGGATGTTTTCTCCTGCTGGCTTTTAACTCCTAGTAGAACGATCTGAATCTATAACTGAAAAATGGATGCCACTGGAAACAGATCCCTCTCGGAATCAGACATGTCCACCAAAGCGGACCTACAGACCCCACCCAACCCCTATTCACTCCGAAATAAAATTCCGAGTTTCCTTGAGTCTAATTTGAGTGATTTTAAAGAGGAGATTAGGATAATGATTTCTCAGTTACTGGCAAATCAAATGACCGAGCTAAATAAAATTCATCCTACTTTAAACGAAATTAAAAATACAAATAATAACATTGAGCAGTCCATTGCCTTCCTATCCTCACAAAATGAAGAGCTGAAGAAAAAGCTGGAGTTTTTGGAGGGCCAATCAAAGAAGGACAGGGAGCACATTATGACACTGGAGGAAAAAATTGAGGACCTTCAACGCGGGATTCGTAAATCGAGTATTGAAATAAAAAATGTGCCGAAATCTACTAATGAATCAAAAGAAGATTTAGTAAAAATAGCACTGCATTTGTCCAGTTCGATTGAGTGTAATATCGAAAAAAGTCAAATAAACGACATATACAGAGTTCAAAATAAACGCCATACTGGTAAGAATAGTCCAATAATCCTGGAATTTATTTCAACAATGCTAAAGACAGACTTCATGAACTCTGTGAAACAATTTAATAGATCTCATCAAAGGGAAAAGCTCTGTGCTAAGCACGTTGGTAATTATAAGGATGAGTATACTCCGATATACGTCACAGAACATCTTACAACTAAGGGCGCGCGCCTACATTTTCTCGCCCGAGATGTAGCTAAGTCGAAAAATTATAAATATTGCTGGACGTCATTTGGAAGGGTCTACCTAAGAAAAGATGATACGTCTACTACTATCCTCATACATAGCGAATCTCAACTGAATAACCTAATGCTACTAAATTGACTATGTGGTCTTGCCTGTCCTTTACTTAACATAGATTTCATGAATGTCTACCATCTACGCATAAAACAAATTATCAAAGGTTGTTGCACAACTATAGGTATTAGGATGAGCTCTAAAAGAAAATGTTCTATTTTAACACTAATCTCCATACAAAGTTACTTATTGGACTTGTTTCTCGGCTTGAATTGTTCTAAATTAAGGTCAAGTTTGAATAATTTTAAACAGAATCCTATTTTAAGTCCTGGTTGTGTTGTAAACTTACTTCTCTTTGTTCTGCAACTGAGAAAAGTACAATACGGTTTAGAGATTGGATTTAGATTAGAGATACGAGTAATATTATATAATTCAAGCGCGCAAACACCGAAAGGTGCCACACAAGCGGTAGAATTACCCATTTTAATTGGGCAAACAATTTTTAGATATTTTTTCATTATTTTAGATTTATATTTCTCATTGTATTTGAAATTCAAAATAGCACAGAATAACATGAGTGCTATACTGTATAAATTATTCGCATACACATCTAAAGATGCTACTCACACCACACTCACCTTACTAAACACAAAATTACACACAATATCCTTATTATTCAAATTATATTGTCATCCCTTTAAAGCTATCACTTACATCACACCTAGTCAACTATATTCACAATCACACACAGTACACTCCTCTTACACCAGAGTCATATATAAACAAAACATCCTTTATAATTTAATAACAATAATAATACAGATAGAAATATATACACATACTTTGCACTTTCTATATAATAGATCACATTCAATATATCACTTTTACACAAAAAACATATCTAAACAAAATAAACCTCGTTACTTATACACAACAATAATACAGGTAGAATTAATTGCACATACTTTATACTTTCTACAAAATGGATCACTCAAAATATACTATCTTTACACTATAAGCATTTATAAACAAAATATTCATCGTTACGTATACCTTACTACAACAATACATTTAGAAATAATTACACATATCTTACTCTTTTTTAATTAATGGATAGTACAATTCAAACTTTACAAGACTTAGACACCACTGAAGTGGCTCAAGTATTTGAATACTCAATACTGGAATTTTGTCAACAAATTAAATATAACAACGACGATTTTTCTATCATATCGCAAAACATTAGAAGTGTATATTTAAATTTCGATGACTTCAATCTAAACTTATCTTACCTAAAAACTAACATCGACATGATTATCCTAAGTGAATGTCGACTAAAATCGGATAGACCTATACCTCAATTAAAAGACTACACATCATATCAAACTACTAATCACATAAATAGCGCTGACGGAGTCGTTGTCTACATTAAAAACTCACATAATGTCACTGTAAAAGAAGTACTTCTGACACACGCTTCTTGTCTACAAGTTGATATATCATGTGATCTTACAGTTTTTGGCATATACAGATCCCCCTCACATTCAGACTCAGGAGAATTCACAAACTCCCTGAGCGAGTACCTTGACAGTATTAATTTACACAGAACCATTATAATTGCGGGAGACATAAACATAAACACTATTTACAGACATACAGAACAATCACAAGAACGAACAAACAGATTAAATTATCTAAATATGTTAGCAATGCATGAAATCCTTCCCGGCCACTGTCATCCCACCAGAGACAAAAATTGCCTAGATCACTACAACCTGAAAATAAACCACAAATACGAATCCGCAACTATAGCTATCATAAACACAACCATAACAGACCATAGCATGATTTATTTAAAGATGACGAAGCAAACACCAGTAACATCTTCCCATAGGAAAACAATAACAAACATAGATTTTGACTTAGCCCTTAACAATCTTAAAGAATGTGATTTATCTGAGCTTTACAGTAAAACAGACCCCAATACTCTTACATACAATCTGATAGACACACTTCAATCCTGTCTAAGAGCCGCAACGACTACATCATCTATCTCACACAAAACTAGGCTGGTCAAACCCTGGATGTCCATTGGCCTTTTACGCTGCATTCTTAATCGTAACAACATGCAGAAGAAGCTAAAACAAGACCCGTTTAACGAAATATTAAAAATTTCTTATAAAAGATATCGTAACTTTTGTAATTGCATTATTAAAAAACAAAAGCATAAATACGAAAAAGACTTGCTCGTAAAATCACAAAAAAACTCAAAGATGCTCTGGAAAACTATTAACAACATAACTCAACGAAAAACCCCTAATTCAAAAAACTGTGACTTAATAATATCTGAAAATTCCCCTCAAAGATCCGTAAATGCAGTAAACAAATACTTTGCTAACATAGGAAGTCTATTAGCGAATGACGTAATATCAAACCAAAACGCTGCTCTATACGATTACACTAGTAGTACTCAAACAGCTCCTGTGTTCTCTTTTGTGTTACTTAAAACTGACCCACAAGAAGTTAGCTCGGTGATACTCTCATTAAAAAATGATAGTGCACCAGGTTGGGACCAAATACCAATAGGTTTCTTAAATATGGCCCATACTATAGTTTCACCCATACTATCCCATTTAACGAACTTATGTTTTGAGCAAGGTATTTTTCCAGTTGCCTTAAAGCACGCGCTTATTACACCTGTGTACAAAAACGGAGACAAAACTGACCCTTCTAATTACCGCCCGATATCAGTACTTACCTCAACCTCAAAAATAATAGAGAAACTTATAAATACACGCTTAATAAGATACTTGACAAGCCAAAAAGTAATTTCAACGTCGCAGTTTGGTTTTAGGCAGGGTCTTTCCACTGAGGATGCAGTTTTGAGCCTAGCCTCTTCTGTGATAGAAAAAGTTGATGGTGGGAAAAAGTGTATGGCTGTCTTTCTTGATGTAAAAAAGGCCTTCGATACAGTCTCGGTTCCTATTCTTCTGACCCGTCTGGAAGACTTAGGGATAAGAGGAGCACCCCTTGACTTGTTTAAAGAATACCTCAACTGTCGGCGACAACAGGTCAAGATAGGGAATTTCACCAGTTCAGAGGAAACGGTCTCTTATGGCGTAGGGCAAGGGTCTGTTATAGGACCCACGCTGTTTCTTATTTATATAAATAGTCTGTGTAATCTAAAAATAAAGGGCGGCCAAATTTTCTCATATGCTGACGACACAGCCATTGTTTTTGCGGGTAGAACATGGGGTGACGTACAGCAACTAGCAGAGAGTGGTCTAGTGGAGGTAGCATCATGGCTTCGACAAAGTCTTTTGACATTAAATACAGCAAAATCAAATTTCATATGTTTCTCTAAATATAATAATACCCAACCTCCGGTTGAGTACAGGGTTAAAATTCATTGTTGTGGGAACATACAAAATGCCAGTTGCTCATGTGCTGAAATATCCAAAGTTCAGTTTACTAAATATCTTGGGGTTATGTTGGATCAGCGTCTGTCGTGGAATACACAAATAGAACTAGTTATGAGTAGAACCAGAAAGTTAATCTGGATATTTAAAATGCTGCGTCATGTTGTTGCTCGTGAACTCCTCCTACAAATCTATATTGCTTTAGCTCAATCGGTCATAACTTATTGCATACCAGTCTGGGGCGGAGCAATTAAAACTAAGTTTTTGGACCTAGAAAGAGCTCAGAGATCAGTATTAAAAGTTATGTTATTTAAGTCTTATAGGTACCCTACAGACGAATTGTATCTAAGTGCTGAAGTCTTAACATTAAGAAAGTTATATCTCCTTCACCTTATACTTAAAAAGCACAAATCTTTGCCATATGACCCTTCGAAGGAAAAGGGAAGACGAAAACACAATGTTGCCACAACACTTGCTGTTAAATCTAAATTTGCTTCACGACAGTATCCGCGCCAGTCGTCATTTATTTACAATGCTGTTAATAGGGACCTGCAAATATATCCCCAAAGACCAAAACAATGTAAGAAGACATTGACTGACTGGCTGAAATCATTAAGTTATGACCAGGTAGAAACTTTATTACAGTAACTGTAACGCACTCTCTTTCATATAATCTCACTTACACACATACACATACACACATACGCTCACATACACACACATACACACACACACACATACACTTTTTATTTAGGTTTATAGTGTTATACCTTAGTTATACTTTAGCTTATTACCTAGAATATTTTGGTCTATTGTTTACTTTTGGATTTATAACGTATACAAGAAAACATGCAAACTGTACATAGTTTATAGAAGGTCTGTTGGAGGAGCGGGTTCTCCTGATACAAGCATATATTTGCTTAAAAGGAGATCTCCAAACATGTGTAAGATGTACCTATAAGAAACCGAAAATAAACAATTTATTTATTTATTATTATTATTTATTTACGTACTATATCATACCGATATCCATCACTATCGATTCATGTGCTATTGTAATGTATTGTTAGAAAAGGATAGCTATTATAATTTGGCTAATGAGTGAAAGAGTAATTTCAAAAAGACATCAACGGGTTCTAAATGGTTTGTGTTTATGTTCTATTACCAACCAGAATAAATTGAACTCAGGTGCCTAGTCAATTTTATATTTACATTTATGTCTAATTTACTTACCGGTGAAATGTAATGCCATCTTTTTGGTAATTTGATGTCTTCGCCGACTTGCCATACCATTTCACGGAACAGGAAGCCATTTAAAATGTAAAATGCTCGCAAAAACAATTTTTTTAAATTATAAAATCGCACGTGGTCATAGGTCGCGAAGTTGGTTGTCACTGACGTCGTGATTTTAGGCATAGCTTTACATGCTTGCGAAATCAAGTATGAGTGGCGCGCGTTTGTTGCCCTGCATGCGGAATCTATTAGGAGGTTATCTATGTATATAGGTAATTATTACAAATACCATCTATAAAATAAACAATATTGTACATTGATGGTTGGCATAGAAATAATTCGTAATAATTAATACAGGCGCATCAATGTACAGGGCCGTTGTCGTATCCCTCGAGAGTCAGCAAGCGGAATAAGAACTTAGTACGGCGCGCGGTTGAAGCGCGCAGGTGTGCAATGTACAGCGCCGTTGTCGCATCCCTCGAGAGTCAGCAAGCGCAATAGGAACTTAGTACGGCGCGCGGTTGAAGCGCGCAGGTGTGCAATGTACAGCGCCGTTGTCGCATCCCTCGAGAGTCAGCAAGCGCAATAGGAACTTAGTACGGCGCGCGGTTGAAGCGCGCAGGTGTGCAATGTACAGCGCCGTTGTCGCATCCCTCGAGAGTCAGCAAGCGCAATAGGAACTTAGTACGGCGCGCGGTTGAAGCGCGCAGGTGTGCAATGTACAGCGCCGTTGTCGCATCCCTCGAGAGTCAGCAAGCGCAATAGGAACTTAGTACGGCGCGCGGTTGAAGCGCGCAGGTGTGCAATGTACAGCGCCGTTGTCGCATCCCTCGAGAGTCAGCAAGCGCAATAGGAACTTAGTACGGCGCGCGGTTGAAGCGCGCAGGTGTGCAATGTACAGCGCCGTTGTCGCATCCCTCGAGAGTCAGCAAGCGGAATAGGAACTTAGTACGGCGCGCGGTTGAAGCGCGCAGGTGTGCAATGTACAGCGCCGTTGTCGCATCCCTCGAGAGTCAGCAAGCGCAATAGGAACTTAGTACGGCGCGCGGTTGAAGCGCGCAGGTGTGCAATGTACAGCGCCGTTGTCGCATCCCTCGAGAGTCAGCAAGCGGAATAGGAACTTAGTACGGCGCGCGGTTGAAGCGCGCAGGTGTGCAATGTACAGCGCCGTTGTCGTATCCCTCGAGACTCAGCAAGCGCAATAGGAACTTAGTACGGCGCGCGGTTGAAGCGCGCAGGTGTGCAATGACCGAGATGAAGTGGGGCCGTTTTTAAAGCACTGATCGGTAGTCCAGGTATTTTTGATCTAAGATCAGATGTATTCACTCATACTCAATCTACACACATAACTCACTTTTGTAACGCATTTTCTACTAATATGTTTTTATTTAACTTTTAGAACACATTTCGCTAATATTGAACATTGAACTAAAAAAAGTAAAAATCCTACTAATGAGTTTGTAACTCTTTCACGTAAAAACTATTGAACGGATTTTGATGAAACTTTATAATAATATAGCTTATACATCAGAATAACACATAGGCTACAATTTATAAAGATACGGCGACGGGAACAATAGTCACGCGGACGAAGTCGCGGGCGACCACTAGTAAATAATATTAGTATTAGAACACCTCTGATGATGCCATAAGGCGAAGCCGGTCAGGGTTTATAGAAAATAAAATATTTGTGGAATCGTGTACAAGTACGAGTGAGTTTTTTTTTTCAAAAATGTATTAGAAGAATGTATCTTTGATGTTTGCGATGTAATTAAAATAAAAGCTAGCACACTTTGGGCACTTTTTCTGTCACGCTGTTTTTCACCAGCGTGCGGATCTCGCCCGCAATGCGTGTCGATGTCAACGTCTATATTCCGTTCGCGACTAACCCTGTTACCATAACAACCGGGCGGCGCGCTTTACATGCATTTCATTATTGTTGCTGTCTGGAAAACCGCTTGACAGGAAAATAAGCTCTAATTGCTTTAGAGTTTTAAATGAAATCGATTCCATCTGTCTGTGTCGTCTTGACAAGGTGTGGAAGTCGAGGACGCCAACACCATCTTTTTAATAGTCTAAAACAAAGTCACTTCCGTTCTCTATGTATGCTTAGATCTTTAAAACTACACAACGGATTTTGATGCGGTTTTCACCAATTTGGTTGAATGTGAAATATGGAATATGAAGCAGAATAAATTCAGAATAATTTCAAATAATCGAGATTACGTTATCGTGTGTGTACAGTAAAACCACTATAAAACTGTAAACACTTTTATTGCTACTCAACTCCGAAGTTACAATCATACAATGTCAATTCAATTCTTTGTTATGGCCTCTGCTTGCACTTGCAGCAACTTGCCAATGACCAGTGAGTAAAGCTAATAACGTAGGAGATTTTAACTGTGGGTCGAAATTATGATCGGTGGCCGAGTAATTCCATAACTCAGTCAGAGTCTAAACAAAAAAAAACCATAAAAGACAAAAGAATACAATTAAAACTACCATAGATAAATAATATTATATCTACAGTACACAATACATTAAGATATAAATAGATAAGAGACCACAAAAAAAGGGGATAAGGTTACGTAATTTAAGTAGGTAGGTACCTATAGTTTTAATTTATTATATTCAATATATTTACAAAGGGTCTTGATAAAAGGGGTATGGACCAGGGCTAGAAGAGTTTTGAAAGATGTGTAGGCAGAGGGGTATTAGAGGAAAGCACATCGTAAAGAGAAATTCGTTGATTTGGACAGGAGAAGATGTGTTCCGCGTCACCTTCATCCAAACCGCATTCACAAAGAGAATGGACCCTAACCTTAATTTATTAATCTGTGCGTACAGGCATTACCTAAGCAGAGACGAGAAACTACCGATGTCGAGTTTTTTCCAAAGCCCCGATTCTTAAAGAACTATGGCTTTTTGGGCACGAGTGGTTGGATGGTACCATAGTATTTGCCCTTCTTTTTTTGAGATAGTCGCCATACCTCGTACCATGCACGAGATAAGCTGTCTCCTGGAACTTGTGACAGATCTTGTGTCCTGTCATATAATAAAGGCACGTTCTACACTCTACAGTGTGGAGTAGGTAATTTTGGAACAGTACCTATAAATAAATCATTCATAATATATATATACGAATACAGCATTCGCACACATGTATTCGTATATCAATGACTTTAATGAATTTTAAAAAGGAAGGGATAAATACGTATAGTAAAACTTAAAACACACTGGTCCTTGCGACGTATGCAACGCGACGTGGGAAACAGCGACACAACGTGTGTGACAGCGTCGTACGCGTGGGATAGCATGGGAACACGCAAATCTGGCGCGGTGATGCGTAAGACAGCGTGGTGAATGACCAGTGTGTTCGCTACCATACAACTTGTATAGGCCAGATCGTGTTCAGTTGTCATAATGCGTGGTATACGTCGCATGTGAAGGATGAGTTTGACTGTCCCTTAAAACGGCAGAATTCAAAAACAGTAATAGGCTCGCTCCATGTGCGACCAACACGGTCGTGTATACGACGAGCAACGGCTCCCATGTCCATTGCTGCGGGCGTCTCTGGTGACACTGGAAGGCATTTCCAGTGGCGCCCGGTGGACTTTGGCCACCTGTGTGACCTCTTCGGGAAAACAAAATGGTGGGTTAAGATGGCGCCATTTACGTTTACAAATAATTTGTAACAACAGAGATGTAAATTAAAACACCAGCCAAGTGCGTGTCGGGCCACGCACAAAATAGGGTTCCGCAGCCAAACATAATAACCTCTATAACTCCTGAACTAACATAGTTATCGAATTGAATTGAAACTATAAGGGTTCCGAAACTTGAACTACGGAACCCTAAAAAGGGTAAAATAAAAACAAAATCAAAAATATTTTTTTTAAGATAAAACAAAAGAGCACTATGCCAAAACGATTTCCGCATTTTTTTGAATGTTCAACCGAGATTTGTTGTCCAAATCATTTATTACATTCCTCAAGTGTTCTGCAAACCTAAACATGATTTTTTTTATTAAGTTAGAATCGTAATATGAACTAGGATCATAAGGTCTGCTGGTATATGAATTAATAGCCTTTGTCATGGCTTTCCATTGAGCAACATTTTTGTCTGTTGCTGGCACTTTCTCATCCAAAATATCAATAATTTCTAACAAAGCAACCGTGCTGTCTACCGTACCTATAATTGGAGTATCACCATATATAACCAGTGGCGTATTTCTGTTATAGATAACTTTTTTTATAATCACGGTTATAGCATGTCTATAGAGGTAGACTGTCATTTTAAATTTCTCCATATTCCGTTTCAAAGCTTCGTCATTTTCTACACCCAAGGTTTCTTTAAAATCTGTTTCTTTGAATGCTAATATCAATGCGTTGGACATCTGTTCAAATTTTTCATATTCTAAATTTGAATATGTTGTGAAAAAGTTACCAACAAAGTCTATATAACCATTACTACGTCGTTTACAAATGCCGAGTTTAGAACACGCGTGTTCGAGTTCCAGAGCTATGCCCTTATTAATACTCTCAGTCATGATCTTAGGAACGTCAGACCTTAGAGACATACCTTTGTTGGCCATCGAATTAATGACGAAATTAAACGATCGCATTATAATACGGTTTGATATGTGAATTGAATTAAGGATCACTCTTTCTGTTCCTAATCTGCTTTTAATCTTATGTTGGCGTGTTTCTTCAATATACTCAGTAAACTTATCCTTGTACATCTTTGCTACTCTTCGAAAATTACTCTTCCAATGCTCATCGTTGCTTCTCTTCCCAATTGTGTCAAATAAATGCAAATTCCGTTTTAAGATTTCATTTAAAAGAGACTTCACTTCTGCATCATCCTTTACTGTACGTACGAATGGCTGCCATAGAGTTCTGTTTTCTTCTTTAGATTTTGTTTTCTGTGGTTTGCTTGTTATTTTTTTTATTATTTGAGAAATGTCAAAAGTTAGGTTAGCAAAATGTTTTTTATCAATTTTTTGTCCTGCTACATCTAAATCATGCTGCATTTTCCTTGCAGTGTCGGGAGTAACATGACCATTGTTCTTCTCGTTAGAGACCAATTTAGAAGGAGATCGGTCAATTGCTTTCGAAGTAGTTGGTACTTTTGATTTTTTATCAGTATTACCCTTTAAATCTTTATAATTCAAAATGTACATTTTAATTGCGTCATTTATATTTAGTTTGTCATTGTGATTCTTGTCTGCTGGGTTTTGGCGTAATGTCAAATCTTTATTTTTTAATATTTTCGAATGATTATTAGTCTTTTGAGTTATTTCAATTTCATTGTATTTATTTGACGTATATTCATCATCGATTAGTTTACGTATTCGAAATGATGATGTGTCTGTGTCTGTGTTGTTATCTTGATATTGATATTGATTCCACAGTTGTTTTAACTTATTACAGAAAGCTTCGAAATAGTTAGTATTTGTTAGTATATCACTTAAATTAACCGCATTTTTACTATGTTTTGGCGTGGAACTTTCGGAACGGATAGCAATCGAGTCTGTTTTTGAATGATGTATTTTCTTAGCTTTCTTGGGTGTTGTTTCTAAATTATTTGTAGTTTTTTGTTTTCTTTGTTTATTCCGTAAAGCGTTGTGTCTTAACTTATGTGATGAGTTCTCTGGCCATGGAGTTATTAGATCCCTAAATAAAAAGTAGAATTTGAAATTATATATCATGAGGCTATTTAAATATACAAGTAGGTAACTAGGTACCTCCAGTTGTCAAAATATTAATAAATATGTTAGGACCGTTAGGACAATTCACACAACGCCATTTAGTCTCAAACTAAGCAAAGCTTGTGATATGAGTACTAGATAACCTGATATAAATACTTATATACATTTTTTTTGTAAATACGTACATATTATACATAGGAAACACCCAGACTTCGGTACAAACGTATGTGTCATCACACAAAGTTTGTCCAGACCGGGAATCGAACCTGAGGCTCCGGTGTCGATAGCAGATGCACTACCGACCACTCCACCGAAGCAGTCCTTCTAGTATTTAACTACGTAAGGTAAAAAACCATAAACAATGTACCGTAATAATCTTAACTAGTTATCCCAGCGAACTTTGTATCGCCCCAAATATATTTAAAAAAAAAAAATATGTAAATTGAAAAACGCGACGGACGGACGAATTGTCGTATTAAATATATAGATATCACGTTTGACAAAACGCGGTAAAGACAGGGACTTTCATTACACCCACATGTTATTCGAATGTAGATTTTCTTTTCAAATTTATTATGGAACTTTATAAAAATGAAATAATTTTTTTTTATCAAGCTTTTATCTTCATAATATTACATTGGGCGTTTTCACATTGCACGATATCGCCCACAATATCGTGACGATATCGTCTATAATATCGTGGCGATATCATAAGTAATAATTTACAATCTTACCTTAAAGTTACTGCTGCTATAAACTTACGATATCGTCGCGATATCATCACGACATCGTGCAATGTGAAAACGCCCATTCGCGGGCAAAGTTTCAGCTCAATCGGAAACCGGGAAGTGTGTTAAATTAAATTTAACTTGCAAGATTTGATTAGACACGAACAAACATCGGGACAGGTGAAAGTAAATAAAAGCTTGTAAAGATGGATTTTTTAAACGATATTATGATTTTGTAATGTAAATATTTTAGTATATAATTATGTCTATTGTAATTCTTATTGTAAATAAATATTAGTTTCTTAAAAATAAAAAAGGAAATATTGTTAATTTATTAGGTACTTACCGTGCAATAGGTTTTTCTGGTCGATTATAATACGGATGGGCAATTACATCTTCTGACGCTGAGTCACTAAATGATATCGACTCATGACTACTCGATAATGCTGCAATTTTTTTTACCAAATGTTTCATCGCGTACCGTAATTCCGGATCAATTGTTTTTTTTTTCGGACGGGTTTGAGTTGTCTCATAATAACTTATCTCTGACCTTGTTAAGTTTGGAGGGAGCGATTCGAATGTCAATTTGTGATTTTGTCTTATTTTGTGTAAAGAATTGTCTGGTCGTTCTGGAGTTATATACCTATAAAGGTAGAATTTAAAATTTTATATTCATATAAGGGTATTTGAGTACAAAAATACAGTTGTCAAAATACTTAACTACCTAGAGCATACCACCATAAACATGTTGAACCTACTTGAAACATACACACTGAAAAGACGTGGTGTCTTCCAAAACGCGGTAAAGACAGGGGTTTTAATACGAGTACATTTCGCCACTTTGAAAATGAAACAGTAACCTGCCGTCTCTGCCAAATAGTTACAGCCTAGGTAGCCCAACATATGTACACAGATGTTGTATGTTCACTTTATCTATTGGAAATGTTACATAAAGAACAGTGGCTAGGGAAATACCTGGAATATGGGTCCGCGTAAAATGGCCCATTTCTGTGTTTGGGATGGTGTATCTGTACTAGTATAGTATCTATTATTTTATCTGTGACAAACCAAGAAAATATAATTACCGTGCAATAGGTTTATCTGTTCGATAATAATATGATTCAGCAAATACATCTGAGTCAGCTGAGTCACTAAATAATATCGACTCACGACTACTCGATAATGCTGCAATTGTCTTTACCAAATGTTTCATAGCGTACCGTAATTCAGGATCAATTGTCTTTTTTTTCGTATGAGCTTGAGTTAACTCAATATAACTTATCTCTGGCTTTGTTAAGTTAGGCGGGCGCGATTCGAATGTCAATTTGTGTTTTTGTCTTATTTTGTGTGAAGAGTTGTCTGGTTGTTCTGGAATTCTATACCTATAAAAGTAGAATTTAAAATTATATTCCATACCTAAGGGTACGTATTTGAGTACAATCATACAGTTGTCAAAAACCAAAACAATGTCGAAACAAACACACACTAATAACACGATCACATATTGGTGTCATCGGGTACCGTCATAGACCAACGCGTTCGTCGTATACGCTGTCGCCGTATACGAGGTACCGTGGATCTGTGGAATCACGTATATTTCCGTCCCTACTGAATTGTTGTACTGCTCCTTATGGATTTATGATTACCAACAAAACCAAGCTGCGTTTTCAAATCCTGTGTTCAAAGATCAGAATATTCCACGAAGGACAAATCAGAATATAGCCGAAGGGTCTGAACTATGATTTTTTAACTGTGACGAATTTAAGAAATATAGAAATACCTCAGAATAAAGAGTGTTTAAACCTACCTTAAACATTTACTAATATTTTATCACCAAAACACACGTCAAGAATTGACACAGCAACCGACTTTAAATTACCGAAATGGGATGAAATAATTGACAAAATATCAATGTCGGAATCAATTTGGTCCTAAATTGAAGCCAAGCATTTAATTAAAAAATACGCCCACATTTTGCCACTACAAAAATGAAACAATAAATTGTCGTGTCTGCTAAATAATTACAGCCTAGGTAGCCCGATGTATGTAAACAGATGTTGTGACGGGGGCAGCAGTCGCGCTTTCGCTACTGAAGCCCAACTTAAAGGGACCCGACGTTCCATGCAGGACACTGTACCTGAGGATCGTGCGTGGACATATACGGGCTCCCTTAGGGGCGTGGGCAGCGAGACTGACGGCCAATAACGTGTCTGTTTTAACCAGACCGTTGAAAACCGTTGAATCTCCCTTCAGGCTGCATGACTCTTCTGCGGGACCCCTCCATGGGACCTGGAAGGGAGAGCCCTTGCGTCATTGTTTTAATGGTGCAAGGAGGCGCTGGAGCGGGACCACAATCCTGTGGTCTCATATTATAATAAACCACCATCCGGCCGTTTCTAATAATCATGCAACGCTGTCTGCCAGCACCAATTTTCAGACTCTTAGCCGGGACCCCTCCTAGGGACCTGGAAGGGAGAGCCCTTGCGTCATTGTTTTAATGGTGAAAGGAGGCGCTGGAGCGGGATCACAGGCCTGCGTCTCGACAAATGGAGGCTTAGAGGTCCCAATTCCGCCAGGATCACATAGAGACATGGAAGTTGAAGTCACGCCCGGACGTCAACACTGCGAGGCTTCCGGCGAAGACACCGCACTCAACACGTTGGTGGAATGCTAAGCGTGGACGTGTCAGCGCCGGAACCTCGTTATGGGTCTGGGCGTAAATACCCACTCGCTGGAGATCATGCTACGAGCCATGGTCTCCAGTGGGAGCCAGTGGAACGTGGCCGTAATATAGGAAATAGCCGTAATATAGGTCACCGTAAAACGGCATCTCTGTATGGGATAGGGTATCTGTATTAATATAGGACCTTTGACGTTGACATCGACACGCATTGCGGGCGAGATCCACACGCTAGTGGAAAAACGCTTGACAGGAAAAGCGCTCTTATTCTTTTATTTGTGACGAAGCGAAGAAATATATTACCGTCCAATAGGTTTTTCTGGTCGATTATCAACGTCAGAAGCAAATGCAATTGAGTTGTAACTGTCACTAAGTTGTTTCGATGACAATGACTCTATACTATGACTACTCGATAACTCCGCCATTTTGGTTGAGAATTCTTGCATCGAGTACCGTAAATCCGGAGCAATCGATACTTTTTTTTTTGTATCCGATATTCTCAATTGACTTTGTAAAATTGGCGGGCGCGGTAGATTATCTGTTTTAGTATTCGCTCCAGAATCGAGGTTGAATTCAAAATTAATTGCGTATTTCTCATGGTTGTTTAAGGCTGCACTCACTTCTGATATTAAATCTGTAAATCAATAATAATAAATATTTTTGAACATTCTTACCAACGTCATCTTGCCTAAATTAAGCCATAAGCTTGTGCTATGGGTTCTAGATAACTGATAAATACACTGGGGATCGTGCGGAGTATGGGCATATACGGGCTCCCTTAGGGGCGCGGGCGGCGAGACTGACAGTGACGGCCAACAACGTGTCTGTTTTAACCAGACCGTTGAAAACCGTTGAATCTCCCTTCAGGCTGCATGACTCTTAGCCGGGACCCCTCCATGGGACCTGGAAGGGAGAGCCCTTGCGTCATTGTTTTAATGGTGCAAGGAGGCGCTGGAGCGGGACCACAGTCCTATGGTCTCATATTATAATAAACCACCATCCGGCCGTTTCTAATAATCATGCAGCGCTGTCTGCCAGCACCAATTTTCAGACAACATTAAGCTGAGAGGCGGCCGTTTATTTCACGTATCAACCTAAACCATTGTCTAACGCAATTTTGTCTTTTTTAGTTTTATTTTGATTGATTTTTTTATTTGTTAATTTTTGTTTTTGTACATATTATTGTGCAGTAATACATTATTTCTTTCTTTCTTCTTTATCGGGGCTTATCGGACTCGTGGTCTAGGCGGCAATGGTTAAGCAACATCTAGCCAAGCCGGTCTTAGAATGGATGACCATTACTGACCATTTCTTAAGACATTGAGACTACTCCGTGCCTCGGAAAGCACGTTGTTGCGTCGGTTCCGGTTGTCATACAAACATCTATGACAGTCGTTACGGGTATTTGAAGCCTTAGAACAAAATCGGGCTGGTCTAACTACGGACATTCGATATCGCCCATGGGTTGTGGAGGTCAGATGGCAGTCGCTTCATGGACAATATTGAAGTTCAGCCGCGTTAGACTGGAAAACCGAACCCAACTGAATTGGGAAAAAGGCTCGGTGGATGATGATTGATGACATACATAGGAAACACCCATGCTTCGAAACAAGATTTTGTGGATCACACAAATATTTGATTCGACTGCCTATTGACAGATGAACGGACGGATGGACAGCGAAGTCTTAGTAATAGGGTTTTAACATTTGGGTACGGTACCCAAAAAAAACTAAAATGAATTAGAAAAAAAAACTTACAAATAATTTGTATAAAATAATACATTACACATTTCAACACGCGAAAAGATTTTTTTTTGAGCAATGATTGATTTGAGCAATAAAATTATTTATAGTTACAAAAAAAAATATAAAAATAAATTCTTTATTAACTCATAAAACATATGTACCTTAATAATTATAATTCACTGCTTCGGTGGCGTAGTCTGTATTGCATACTTACGCATACGCCCAAGACTTCCGACCTAAATGATCGAGGCCTGAGGACGAAGGGCTAGCAACCCACCGTTCCTTACTGTCAACGTCAAATCAGTACGACCTAGCCCCGTTCCCATAGCAACCGGGGCGTGCAGATGGCCCGCGCGACACGAAACGCATTTCATTATTGTATGTTATTTGACACGCATTGCGGGCGATATATCACGAGAATAACGACTTACAAGAAAAGCGTTCTTACAGAAGCAAGCTAGAAGCGTTGCGTGTTGAGAGCTTTAAGCCAATGCACGCGTTAACACAACCGACGCGAGATAATTACGCGATATATACGCGAAAATTTATTCTCGCCTCCTGTGAAAATCAGCGCTGGTCAATGTGGCACCGCCCACGTCAGCATATGCTGAGAGAACAATTTCCACGCAGATGCGGCGTGCACTAGCATGCACCGGCGTATGGTTTTATTTTACTTGTGTTGTAATATGTTTTTTGTTATATACTTTTTTAAACTTTCGCTTTTTGTACACATTTTAAACTTTCGACTAACGGGTCTTTTACTGAGACTTTTTTATTGAGATATATACATACCTCTTTATTACCCGACGTTTCGGCCCTGTAACAAGAGCCGTGGTCACGGGTAGACTGGCTTCAGCTCATCGTCGTCTTCGTGAAGTGCGGGTTTGTTCAACTACCCTCACTTCGTCGTCACTAAATATTGTGTTCGGAGAGCCAATACGGCACACCACACTGATAGTATCAGCACGCGGGCGTTTGGTGAGGTGGCGAGTACATTTGCTGATCACCGGATTCCACGACGTAGAATATAAAATATAAAATAAAATAAAATAACGTTTATTATCTTTGAAATTTTCAGAAAATTATTTAGATTTGTCAGAAGTTGGTGTGACTCTACCGAGGGTTCCAAAATGCAACGAGACTGAGAAGAGCCCTCAAGAAACTCAGCTCGGCTTTTTTCAAAATATTTCATCTTAAATCTAATACAGTTATTTAGAAAGGAGCAATTCGTTACGTTGTTACAACCAGGCCGCCTTGTCATCTAAGAAATCATTAATACTATAATAAGCTTTATGGCACAATTTACTTTTTATTAGTTTTTTAAATTTATTGACAGATAAATTTGCTATTTCGGTTGGCAATGTATTGTACATTCGAATAAAGTTCCCCGCAAAAGAATTACTCACTTTATGAAGCCTAAATTTAGGAACAGCCAGTTTATCCTTATTTCTTAAGTTTAGATTATGATTATCACTATTTTTCACAAATCTACTTTTGTTCTTGTGGGTATACAATAAAATTTCATAAATATACTGTGAATACACTGTAAGGATGTTAATATGCTTAAACTTATCTCTTAATGACTCCCGAGACCCCATTCCATAGATGTCCGGATAGCCCTCTTCTGCAACACAAAGATGCATTCAATATCGGCAGCGTTACCCCACAGTAGTATGCCATATGTCATGATACTGTGGAAGTAGCTGAAGTAGACAAGACGCGCCGTTTTAATGTCTGTAAGTTGTCGGATCTTTTTGACAGCATAGGCTGCTGAACTAAGCCTGGCCGAAATTTTCCCGATATGAGGCCCCCATTGCAATTTGGAGTCTAACGTTATGCCCAGAAAGACAGTGTCATCGACCAATTCTATTATATCATCCCTAACCTTAACACTGGTTTTAACAAGTCTTACATTAGGTAAGGTGAATCTTACACATTTAGTTTTATTTTCATTTAATAATAAATTATTAGCACAAAACCAGTGGACTATCCTAGAGAGGGCAATGTTTACATCGTCAAGTTCGCGCTGTCCACGTTTAACTTTAAATATTAAAGAAGTGTCATCAGCAAACAAAACTACCTCGTGGTCGTCTCTTATGAGGTGAGGGAGATCATTAATATATACTAGAAAAAGAAAAGGTCCCAAAATTGAACCCTGCGGTACCCCCATTGCTACAGGAGAACCAGGTGACTGTTTACCATTGATCACTACTTTCTGGACCCTATCACTTAAGTAAGAATTGACGAAATTCACGGCCGTCCCCCGGATTCCGTAATGATCAAGTTTCTTAATTAAAGTCTGGTGCTGAACGCAATCGAAGGCCTTAGATAAGTCACAGAATACTCCATAAGCATCATATGACTCATCCCAGGCCCTGTATATACACTCTAATAATTTAATTCCGGCATCAGTGGTGGACCGACCACGAGTGAAACCGAATTGTTTTGTATGTAATAGTTTATTAACGTTAAAGTGATTTTGCATTTGATTAAGCATAATTTTTTCAAAATTTTTACTAAATGTAGGTAGTACAGAAATGGGACGGAAATTGGAAGGATCTGAAGTACTACCCGATTTAAACAGGGGAATTAATTTACTAGATTTCATTAAATCAGGGAACACACCACTATCAACACAATTATTAAATATTATTACTAGTTCAGGAGCAACCATTTCAATAAAAGAATTTACTAAATACACAGAGATGCCCCAGAGGTCAGCTGTTTTCTTGATATTTAAAGATTTAAAAGTTTTTAAGATAGTGTTTATGTTAACTTTACTGAATTTAAATATAACGTTACAACAAGGAACGTTTGCTTTTAACAAAGATTCTGCAATGGGGGTTGAAGAGCCTAGGGTTTTTGTCAAATCTACAGGAATTCGGGAGAAAAAATTTTCAAATTCGTTAGCGACCTCGAAGTCTGATGTAGTTATTTTACCATTTATATTAAGTTTAAAATGATTATCATTTAATTTTTGTTGACCTCTTTCCGCGTTTATAATTTTCCAAGTAGATTTAACTTTGTCTGCACTATTGAGAATTTTATCACTTATATATTTTGATTTAGCTGCTAAACAATCTGCTTTAAACTTTTTTGAATAAGTTTTAACATAATCTAGAAATTCAACTGATCTATTAAGCTGTCTTTCTGAGTATAGTTCATAAAGTTTTTGTCTACTTTTGTGTATACCCTCAGTGGCCCATTCACTGAAAGTAGGACTATCACTAATCATGACCTCCTTAGACTTGAATATGGAGTTGAACTCGTTGTAAAAAGAATCAAAAAATAATTTATACATTACATTTGAATCTAGGCCAGTGTCTAAGAATGGAATTTTATTGCAAAGTCCAACCCTCATACGTTCCAAGCGGTCACCAGTTATTGGTCTACATAATATTTTACGTTTTATAACTTTTTCTTTAGTGATTTTAAAAGATGCTATTTGCCCACAATGGTCTGAATCTAGCTTTTTTATAATACTTTTACTTTCTGGCAACATATCGCTGTATATATTATCCAGGCAAGTGGCTATTGTATTACAATATCTAGTAGGCTCCAAAAATAAGTTTGTAAGATTGTGTGATTTAAATAAATTTAAAATATTATAACTCATAGGCGTATTAACAAGTAAATCGACATTAAAATCACCACATACTATTAGGTACTTATTAGTTTTTCCAAGTTTACATAGAACTTTGTCAATAAGTTCCTCAAATTCGCAAAAGGGTGAGGTTCCAGGTTTATACACGCATACTACTATGAATTGCTCCATTTCCACGCAAGACAGTTCGACTTTACACTCTAGAGAAAGAGACACAATATCTTTCCGTTCTTTAAATTTAAGTTGTTTATTTAATAAAATCAAAGATCCCCCCCGTACTGTGGTCACCCTGCAGAATGCACTACCAACCCGGTGATTACTGAAATTGAACATGAGCTCATACGACTTACGCATATGTTCTGTAATACAAAAAATATCAATATTGTCTGAATTCATTAACAGTTCCAACTCTAACTCTTTGCCATGTGTTAAACAACCAATATTTTGATGCCCTATGTTGATATAATTTACATTTTTTGATTTGGTTTGATTTGGAGGGCATTTTTTAACATAATTAATATTTGTAACTAAATTTAATTCAATTAATTGACTATGTCTGCTAAAGGGTAATATTGCCTCTGTTGTCGTAGAACTTAATTTAAATTACTTGGAACAGATTCCAAAGTCTTAACACTAAATCTACATTGCTCAATAAAAGCAGTTTTGTCAGCCAAAAGCAGTTTTGTCAGCCAGTAGGTAGTCGATATCCATCTTCCCGGTTAAAGTTGGGATACTTTTTTATTTCGACGGCATCCCGCACTATCCTGGAGTAATAGTGCCTGTCAGTGGATAGGACTTGTGGCTTGTGGAGTTCAATCCAGTGGCTGGGACCCGATTCCAACAAGTGCTCGGCAATCGCAGACTTGTTTTTATTTGGCGGTTTTTTACAGCTGTGATGTGTTCTTTGACGTTTGGTCTGTCCGATGTATGAGCTACCACAGCTGCAGTCTACCTTATAAACACCCGGTGTCTGTAGAGGAATGGTATGTTTAGGGGTTCGCAGGTGGTTTACGACTTTGCAGTGTGGCCTATAATACAGTCTTAATGGAGTATCTTTGTAGTACTGTTCCAATTTGTCCGTCACTCCTTTCACGTACGGCATAAATGCTGGTGCTCTGCTTACTCCCAAGGGTTGTACCTTGTTCCTTTCACGTGAACATCAGGATGACAGGTGTACGTCAATAAACAGTGATTCCATACACATGAAAGCAATGTTCTAGCAATGTGATCAATGTGCCTAAAATTTGAAGCAATGTGCTTTTAAGGGCCCAGACCGCGCACGGACAAAGTCGATTTTGAGCGACAGCAGCGCTAAAGTTGCCCAAATCATCCGACGGGCGGGTGAATGACCCAGAGAGACCGCGATTTTGAAAATGTTTTGCGACAAACGTTCCACGTTGAGTTATTGTATTAACTTCAATAAAGTTGAATATTTACAGCATAACAAAAATGTTGAATTATTGGAAATAAACGACTGCCTATTTGTAAAATATTCCAAGAGTAGTTTTCGTTATAAAATGATCCTAATTACTAGATAAATATATAAGAGTAGTTTGAGACACAATTTTTATGATTTTCTATTTATAATAAACAATCAAGAGCAGGTCCGGACTGACCTTTTTGTATTCTACTTACCTAAAATTCCAACTACGAGTATGTATTTATTTGTAATTTTACTACCAAAGTTTATTCTTATTTCGTAAAATTTTCATTCAATAAAATAATTGCAAATTCAGTAGGAAGTACGGTCGAAATAACATCACGCCTTTCCTCGCTAGTGTTTATCTCTACGCAAGGAAATGTGCCTATTGCGTAAACTCAAATACTTTTTGCTTACGATCACCTCGCAATCTAAAAAATCTTCTGGGTTGTACAAAAAATTGTCAATAAATGAAACACAAGTATAAAAATGGTTCATATAATTAAAAGTAAGTAAACAATAACAAAATATGAGTCGCCACCTAAAAAGCGTGCTAGGGTTGTACAAAAATTAGTTATAAACAAACATGAAATGTATAAATTATTCATATACTTAATTAAACGAAAGTAAACAATAACAAAATATGAGTTCAAAATTCTAATGTTTTTTTCATTTTAATGATTACTGATCAAATTCTGATTTCTACTAATTTGATGATAAAATCAATTGCTATTGCAAAACCTATCAGAATGAAAATGTTACCAGCTGCCCGATTCACGTAATAAAAACCGTAGCGTAGTGACTTAAAAATGTCACTTCGCACACTTTTTAACCGACTTAAAAAAAGAAGAAGATTCTCAATTCGCTGTATTTTTTGAACCGATTTTGATGATTCTTTTTTTTATTTGAAAGCTGGTGCATCCCGTGTGGTCACATTTTAATTTCATTAGGATCGGACCTTGGGTTTACACCAGGTAACTCTTCAAAATCGTATAGGAATTGTATAGAAATTGAGCTATTGGAAGATTTATGACAATCCAAGACTAGATAAGTAAGTGCGTTAAAAACAGAAAACCAAAAGGCGATTTCTAAGTTTCTAAGTTAAAACGACTTTTGAACTGGCGTGTTTACGTGAATCGACCGGCTGGGTAGTTAAGTTACCTCAGTCTCTTTCAAAATCATTAGACGTTCTTCTCTTTCAAAACACGTAAAGCTCTTTCTTTCCTCTCTTTCATAGCCTCTATGACATTGGGCGGGTCACGAATAGGCATGCTTCGTGACTGCCGAGGATCAACTAATTCTGGAAGGAGGCAATCGTAATAAAATCTAACTAATTTCATCTCCATTTTCTCCTTCCAAAATTTGTCGTCCTTTTCTATAATATAAACTTTCATAGGTACAGTAGCACCAAACCAGATGCCAAGCATGCAAACGTTTCTTTTAGTTATATGTAGCTGTCCCTGAATTTGGAAATACCAGTAATGATTTTTATTTATGACATAACCCTTGGAAGCCTTGTCCTTAACCCAAAAGGTATGTTTGGCCATTGCTTCATCAAGAGTCATGCCAGCTAAAGAATGTGGGCACTTAATTTCAATTAAACCGTTTGCATAAATGCCATCTGGTGTAGTACCAAGAAATTCATATTGATCGTCGACGAACAAACCGCAACCTTGTATACTAATATTCTCTTGAATTTCTAACTGTCTAATTGCAGTTTCTTCGTTTTCGATACCGTACCGTACAGCAGGCAAACTGGAGATATTACTACCATAAACGATTTTACAAACAAAAGCAGCACAACTTGTGCTCTCTCGTTTTTTACAAACTTCCCCGAACGATGATGAGGTTAGTAATTTTCTCCTTGTACTCATCCACTCAGCACTACTTCTTTGCAAATGGGTCGACCTTTCAAGCTCCTCTCTTTCAGCACAAGACAACTTTAAATCAACTAAAAAAGATGACTTGGCTTTCTCATATAATTCTGGACTCAGATCAGGTTTTTCGCAGTTTGGTCCATAGTAAGCGTCTTTCGATACAGCGCTGTGGCTTTTTTTCAATCTTAATTTAGGTTTAGCAATTAAACGGTTTCTACGATTACTATTTTCCACTTTCGCGATCAAAGGATTAGGACTAGATTTAAATATGACTTCATGAGTTTTACTATGAATCGATCCCGTATTAAAAGACACAACAGCAGCTGCGCATCGGCCCGCATAAGAACCACGGGAAGAATAATTTACACGCTTACCCCCAACTAATTTGGCAATTACTCCGTTAAAACTTTCAACTATATTACTTGTGCAATTATGAATTAAACTTCTAGAATGATATGACAGTCTTTTACTTAAAATTTCTACCGCGTCCATTAATCCGCATCCAACAATTGCTGGAAGTAACCCAACAGGTTCTATTCGACGAGTGTCAGGTCTACAAAAATACTCCTTGCAATGTTGGTGATTACCAAATACGTGTTGTGGACCATTTAGGATATCTTCACTAAGATTTTTTATTTTTTCTTCGAGTGACTGATTTTGATCCCCCCAATATTTAATCGCGCATTTTACACCCGTTCTTAAACGCAAATACCTTTCTTTTAGGAATTTCCGCAATTCGCAAGGATACTTAGTGTCTTTCGACAATTTCTCCAAGCTATTGCAGTAGTTTCGTAAAAGATGATTTTTGCATTCAATTTTCTCTACTATTAAATTATCGTACGGACGCGAATCTAATATTTTTTTATAAGTACTGGAATCGCCGTCTGCTACAAATTTATTATAAATTACACCGTGATCAACAAAGGAACGTTTAAACCCCTCAACTATAATGGTCGATTCCATCCCGGTAGATGATCCTGAATAATTCTTGAAACAATGGTGTTCCGGGGGCTGACTGTTGTTCTTTGCGGCTCGTGCACAGACTACGCAGTATTTATTTTTAACTCCAAAAAACAATACTTTATTAGTTTTAATGCCAATTATCGCAGCTGCGCCGGATAAGGCGGAAGAATTCTTACCATAAGATCTCTTGCTCCAACAACCGTCAACAGCAACAGATATTAATGGTGTACCATTTTTATCAACACTACCTATAGACACTGCGTACTCCGCTTCTTCCTTGACAGCTTCTGCCATGGAATGTGCTGCTGTCTTTTCCCACCAATCGCAAACCGTATTATTAATTTCATTGTACAATGAAGGTGACATGATTGGTAGGGCTACTGCGGCACTTAATGTTTTTAACTGAGAGTAGCTCCCACCAGATGATATGATACCAGACACAATTTGATGATTCACTTCCATGCTATCTTCTTTCTTTTCAACCAAACACACAGTAAATTTCATATTACACATACTACATTTTATGATGAGTTTTGAGTCCAGACCAACTTTTACTTCACCTATTATACTGAGGTAACTTAACTTACAATCCATTGGACCGTGGTCCCCTATGGCCTGAAGAGCTTTAAAAAAAAAGAAATATCCACTACTCTACGCCCAACTTCCACTTCATCCACCTTTCCCTCTTGACGGTTGTCAATAACTAGTTCCTGTAAAGAAAGATAATGGCTTGATTTTTTTTATAAAAAATAATTCAAAAGGTAGGGGCCAAATTTCTTCAAACATAGCTAAGAACTCCCTTAGAATACATCTTTGAAACACATAACACTAGATCAAAATCTTAAACGTTTTTATCAGTCTTCGTCAATTATGAAAATGAATAAATAAACATAATAAAAAACTGGTTGCTTGTAAAGTCGGTTTAGGACGATAATTTTACCGGATAATGTCATAATATTATTCTCCATCGCTTGTACTGCGCTCTCGCTTGACCCTAGCGTGACATAATGTGACACTTTTTTGTGCGTGTTGCCGGTGTTCATCGATTTATAAGACGTTATCACGTCATAAATTTAATAAATCCGACTATATGCATAAAAACTCAAAAGGTAAAAAGAAAACAAGTCTACGGTCTTGAATTATGTTACATTAAAATAAATAAGAACACTATTGTAATAAATCGAATTCAACAGTTGAGACCCATTGAAATCCTCACAGGCTCGAAGATATTCCTGACTAGCTAAATATTTCTTTAGAAATAGGCCCCGACTGCTAAATACGCTATATTACAATGGTGTTGTTATTTATTTTTATTAAATATTTTTATTACACATTTTCATTTTTTAATCTGTCGGGTTTTAACATTTTTATTGTTTATTTATTTATATTCATAACTGACGAAGACAAATTATAAAAGTGCAAAAGAATTCATACAATATTATGTTCGTGATGAACAGAAATTATAAATTTCCTTTACGCTATAAGTATTGGTTTTTTATGGCGTCACTTATTCTATGTCACTCGGGCTTAGAAGACAATTCTAATGATACTAAAAACATTAAAATTGGTTCAATAATTTTGAACTTATCGTGCCACAAAGATATATTACTTAGTATACATACATACATACGTGCACCAGTCGCGTAAAAGATAATATTTTACAAAAAAAATTCTTGATTTTGGTAAAATACGAGATTTGAACGTGAATTTTCTTTTGAGAAAGTAATTGAGAAGTATGTGTTTGTCTCACAATGAAAATAATAAATATTGCAAAAAAAAAACTGTAGGTACTGAGATTTTGTCTTCGCCCATCACTAACTAGTTTGTTTATTTATGTAACAAGTCTACAAGAATTACGTATAACAACTTACCTCTATACAGCGCGTAGCAGTGTTGCTCGGAGTCTCAGCCTGAAGGTTTTCTTCATTTTCAGTACTGGAAATATTATTCATCAATATCCACTTTTAAATTTATTTTGTAATTTTTGTACAACCCTACGCCAGGCACGGCGCGCCTCTTTGGCGGTAGGTATGCCAGAATAAGCCGCGCGCGCGCCTGTGCAATTTCTGATAGGAAACATACCTACTTCCACTTCCACATATTTAGACATGATGAACATGAAAACTAATAATACTGTAACTAATAATAGTGTAAGCAAACTCATTGCTTTGAAATACATAAATATATGAAAACTAATACTATATTATGTAATAAAATTTATTATTATGAAAATTGTTGAAAATTGTGTTGTTGAAAATTGCAAAGCCGCGCGCGCGCCTGTGCAATTTCTGATAGGAAACATACCTACTTCCACTTCCACATATTTAGACATGATGAACATGAAAACTAATAATACTGTAACTAATAATAGTGTAAGCAAACTCATTGCTTTGAAATACATAAATATATGAAAACTAATACTATATTATGTAATAAAATTTATTATTATGAAAATTGTTCCTATAGAAATTGACTTTATTACTTATATAGATATTGAAATTACGTAATTATTACCTACTGGACATTGTAATTTTTCTTCTTAGACTGACATACCTAATTGTGTACCTATCTAATTACATGTCAAATCAATATTTACATGCTGTTGTCTGAATCAGGCGATCTAAATCATTGTACCTATTTGCTTTGTAATGTACCTACCCTGTTCAAAATGCAAATAGATTATATTATTATTACTACTAAGACATGATAAGCATACACACAAATAAAAGTTATAAAACTAGGATTTTTACTTGACACTAACACAAATCTAGTAATTTTTTTCTAGGTATTTAGGACAAGACGTAGTCAAGTAGGCAGGTAAATAAATAAGTAGGGAGGAACTTACATTTTATTCCGAGATCTTTTGGCTTTCACATTTTTATAATGCGTACTAAATTTTCTTTTCGCTGGCATGGCACTCAGCAAATTATCCTGCGAAAAGAGACCCTCGATTACCAATTACGTTTATGATACCTATTGCCTTTATCATGTTGAAAAATCTATGTATGTCGTGCAGAGAACTATATATCTCGAGAAAATAAGGTGGGCAGGGCTTTGATTGTTTCAAGCCTGAATTGATACCTACTTTACAAGGTTCATAAAATGACCTACGCAACAAAGTAAATAATTTTGTATTTCTTACGATTTATATCTAGTTCCATCATGGTTTTCTTTCAGACTTTCATTATATCGGTACTTTCTACTTACTGAAAGTAAATTAGTTATAAAAATATTGTACTTACAGTTTTTCACAAAAAACACAAATTCACAACACGTAATTTTGCTGTAGCATCCGACACGCGTGGAGTCACTTTGAAATTCTATGGCGCACTGGCGATTAGTAGCGACAACCGTGCTATCGGGACGCGTTTGAATTTCCATACATTTTTCTATGGAGAATTTACGTAAAACATATCTAGATTTTAGGGCTTTAAAAGGGGAAGTTTTTGTTTGTAAAGGTACAAAAAAAAGTACCACGTTATATTTATTGGTTTTTTCAGTGTTCAAAAAGTGTTTCTTTTTATCAATTTGTGTTGATTTATTGGGTTAAATCTGAAAAATACGAAGGCACGTTTTCGCATTTTTTCTCAATTTTGTGCGTTTGTTGACGTTTATTATATAACAACTACAGGGTTTTAAGAGTTAAAATTAGCACTAACATAATTTTTGGTCTTTCATTTTAATATATACAAATTATCGTTGTTATTAATCATATGTAAATAGGTTAAATATGAACAATCGTAACACTCTTTTCGGTGATTTTCACGATCTAGGCCCTTAAACAACCAGAGTTATTTCAGAAAATTTGTGAGCCGCCAGTCTGATATCAGAATGACAGGTGAATTTTTAATACGAGCAAATTGCTTACTATCTAAAGATGAAAGCATTACCATAGCAATGTTCCGGCAATGTGCTCTCGAACAAACCAAAAGCAGAATCAGATGCGGTGAAAGTTTTAAAAGTAATTTTGAAAATAAAAATTCTATATTTTAACGCCTGCTGATTTCATATAGGCAATCCGACGAATAGCGTAAAGAAACATTTCTACAAGGGTTTCATGTCATCATTTATTTATGATAAACCTATAAATATGCAATCACAGTTCACATTAGTCATTATACATTAAATAAGGTGAATTTAATATTCCCACCACAATCACACACGAGAAATGTGTGAATTCGGCAGTCTGGAATTGAAGTCCTTATTACCTAATCAGTCCACTTCAAGAGTTGTTAAATTATTCTTTATCTAATGATAAATTAAGCTTATTAACAACTATCGCCAAAAATTAGGATTATTGTAACAATAAATTTAATGTAAGGTAATGTTGTGATTAGTAAAAAAATATCCTTAATCATGATTCATCTAAGTTACTGAAATTTGAATAAAAAGAAATATTTTTGTCCATACACAAGGCAATGCGGTATCATATATTTTTGACTTCTCCTTGTTTTATTGCTTAAGTCATCAATTGACGTGTGACCGATAAAACATTAGGCTATTCTTCTACTGATCGAATAAACAACTGTCTAAAATAGTTTTTATCGAACAAACTTGGTATTTTTACTACTGATTGAATGAACGTTTGGCCGAAAAACAGTTGACTACAGAATATTTTAACGAACAAACCTTTGGTATTTTTACTACTGAATTCATTGATGAATTTTACTTTTAAACTATTTATTAAAAATTAATTTTAAGGAACGAATAATAATTGAATGAAAGAAATTGTATCTATAGAATCTTCATAATAATTTTATTTTATTCATAATTGCAAGAAATTTACACTGCACCAACTGGTCCCAAAACCAGCTAAACTTGTACTGTGGGTATGACAACGGATATAATCAAATATTGGATGGAAACAGGCGTTACCTGGCGAAAATCCATGACAAAGTAGTGGTAAGATGTTAAAACTTTTCAAAATATAATAGCATTATTTTCGCAAAAATAAAAGACAATTAACCGTCGACAATTGTTTCACCTCTAAACGAGGCATTATCAAGACTGTCTCAAAGAGAACAGCCGCTGTTCTCTTTGAGACAGTCTTGATAATGTCTCCTCTAGAGGTGACTTACTAACGGTTTACTAACTTTCTGAAATAACTCTAGTTTTTTTAAAAGCACATTGCTTCTAACTTTAGGCACATTGATCACATTGCTAGAACATTGCTTTCATGTGTATGGAATCACTGTTTATTGACGTACACCCGGCATCCTGATGTTCACCCTTTCACGGTGTTGTGTATGTCCCTGATACCCGTTCTGCTTCAGCACTTTCTGAACATGAGCGAGCTCTTTCTGTAAGTGTTCAGGGTCGCAAAATGTACCCGGGACGACCGGCAATGGACGATTAGGCGGAACCTAATGAAAAACAATGACTCTAGGCGCTGCAGAATTCTCTGGTTCTCTGGATCGGATTAAAACTTTTAACATTTCATAAAATATAGGAAAAATAAAAGCATTATTGCCACAGTATTAATCTCATCATCTCATCACTCTAACCTTTTTGACAAAGGAGTCCAAAAATAAAAACAAAAAAAAAAACTTTTTTTTATTCATTACCAAAAAACTTAACACAACAGTCTTTAATTTCTAATTTCGGGTTCTAGTTTCAGGAACAACTAGTTATATAAGCCGCACACGATGTGAGTGGGATAGAACCTTGTCACAAACAGTATTGTAGGTAAATCAACGTTACTATGACGTCACCAACATGGCCGCCATTCCGAATGTCAACTTGCGCGTTTCGAAACCGTGGTACACCCAGTAGTACCGCTAGTGGTACCACAGTTATTTACAAATAACCGTAGTACCACAGGTGGTAAAGTACCGTGTTACCACTCATGGTCAGTCTCTCTAACCTTGAAGGCTCTTATGTTGTTTTATGTATTCCTGGTACATTTGATGTTTGTGTCTTTTATAATGGACAATCATTTTCATCTGTACTCGGTGCACCTGTTGACACATTTAAATAAACTAAACGGATCGAGATTCGAATGAGATTTCGAGAGTGTCTTAGTCTTATGTAGTTCTGTAGTCCTAGTTGAGCGGAGCTCTCAACGGGTAACTCAAATTACGATTTATGTTAAATTGTTTCTCGGCGAATACTCGGCCGATTTCGGATTTTCTTGCACTCATCAAAAGCTTACAGAATTACCCAGGTTCTTACGAAGCCAGAATTTTGATTTTGGATCAAATAAAAATAATTTAATTGATGGTAAAAATTCCCATAGCGTAATGACAAAAAATAGTTTGACAGAGTTATATCGCTTTGAATCAAAACTCGCTTCGCTCAAATATATGCTGCAGCGTAACGGTACGTTTCGCGACTGCGGCGACCTAGTATTTTATTCGAGGTTCGTGTCATTTTTAAAAAAAGATGGCCTCACCATCTATGGGACTAACGAAATATGGTTACAATAAACAGCTTTGTCTATTTCATCAATGCATAAAACAAGAATCTATATGATATTTTTTAAGCACGATCAAAGGTGAACGGTTTCTGAACAAAACTTCTTCGAACACATTTTGAATAAACCAAACTAAGCGAGATAAGAGTTGGCGAGTGCTCTTTTGTAGTTCTGAACTCCTAGTACTTTTGTTGTTTATGTATCTTATAATAGAGAGTTAAGGGACCCAAGCGGCTCTGGTAAGATATATCCATACTGCCCTACTAAGCACATGATAATTTTTTTTTGTCCCGATGAAAAATAAAGAAATGTGTCAACAGGTGCACCGAGTACAGATGAAAATTATTGTCTATTATAAAAGACACAAACCTCAAGACTCAAGCCACAAGCCTTCAAGATTAGAGAGACTGACCATGAGTGGTAACACGGTACTTTACCACCTGTGGTACTACGGTTGTTTGTAAATAACTGTGGTACCACCAGAGGTACTATTGGGTGTACCACGGTTTCGAAACGATCTTGCGCGGCTTATAAACTAAACGCAACAATCTTATTATATCTAATAAGTTCAAACTTTTTTTAAATTATTTTTAACAGGCAAAGATGGATATTCGTCGGGCTTATTAACGTTATTCGGTACATACGACTCCGCTCTTGTTAAAGCCTGTTTCAACTCTTTTAAATGAGATTCCGAATCGACATGCTTGTTTAAAAAATGTGATAAAACTACGACATTGCATACAGTACAGTAGTGTGTTCCAGAGGTAATCTGAAAAAAATATTTTGCATAATAAATAACATGTCAAACATTGACACAAGAACCGACTTTTAATTACCAGAATGGGACCATAATTGTCGGAATGGGACCAAATTGAAATGGGATCACACACACACACAAAAAAAAATATAAAATCGGTTTCAACCATTCGAAATAATATGAGGCCACGCATAAGATAGGGTTCCGTAATTACCCATAAAAGGCTCTATAACTCCGGAACTAAGAAAGTCATACCATCTGTTATAGTTTTCCTTTAAAGTTCAGTACATGGACAACCATCATGATTTTTTTCAGGTTGTTAACGCCAGCCGTTTAGATTTTAGAGGGGGTGACGCCATGTTTTCGCAAAAATATGCTCTTTAAAGCTGAATATCTCGCAAACGGATTCTTAAATCGAAATTTCTTCTTAGCAACCTCTTAATGTTTTTAAAATACCTATCTAATGACATCCCACACGCTGGGGTAGACGCGACAAAAAATATCATCTTGGCTTTACGTGAAGGGGAGGTAGCCCAAAAAAGATATTTTTCCAAAATTTCATTTTAGCACTTAGCGTAGTAAATATACATATTCATACAAAGATCCATGTTTCACTAATCGTTTGGGAGGAGAGCCGAGGACATGACGAAACTATAGGGGTTCCGAGACTTTTACTGCTGAACCCTAAAAAAACAGTCGATTTCTAGATCGCGTTTTTACAGTTACAGTAAACGTTGGATGCCGTCTACCCGCCGTTTCTCTCATGCATTTCTTCACCCTACGGAACTCGCCCGCAATGCGTGTCGCGACTAGCCCCGTAACAGCACATTTAATGCATATGAAAGTAAATAGGTACCTATTTACTTTTATATTATTATGCATTTAGTGAAAAGCTGTTGATTTGAAATTACACACAGACACTATAATCTATATATTTAATACGACAATTTGTCTGTCTGTACGTCCGTCGCGTTTTTCAATTATAATTTAATACATACATTTGCATGAAATATGAAATTTTTTTTTTATACATATATTTGAGGCGATACAAAGTTCGCCGGGATATCTAGTTTTATTTATTTCCCTCAGAAAGCACGTTAAACCGTCGGTCCCGGTTGTCATACAAACATTTATGGCAGTCAATATGGGTAGTTGGAGCCCTAAATCAAAAATCCGACCGATCTCACTAAACTTTAATATCGCCCATGGGTTGTGAAGGATTATGTAATTTTTATCCCACCGCTTCTGGTTTCTAATTCCCATGGTAATACATACCCGGGCTAATGAGCCCTAGTCACTCCTTATAACCTCAACTATTTGCCTTATATTGGTCCAGCCATTTCAGAGACTGGCTAATCACTGAAATGGCTGGTAAACAGACAAATAGACAGCAAAACATAAAATGTATACAGATATTTATATAGAAGTTAGTTTAGTTTATATAGAAGTTGACTTAACTAAGTACTAAGAGACTCTAAAATATTGGTAGGTACAATTTACACCACTATATCATACAATTTATTCAGTGGCATAACTACAGGCGTAGTCATCATAGGTGTCAGTATAAAGCTATACATTAATAAAGTGTTAACTAACCGCTCTTATAAGATTCTCTCCAAAATCTTCCATGTGTGGGTAATTTTCAAGAACTTTTCTATGATTTTCGGAATTCTTGTGTCTTTCTTTGCAGATAACATCTAGAATCATCTCTTTCTCGCAAAATACGCATCTGTACAGCTCACCAGCAGTTATTAACCCTTGATAAGCATCAGAAGACACCACTAACTTTTTACCATCTTTTAAAGTAACAATCAAAAAGTCTTGTTTTGGGGGCATATTATATACTTTTTTGCGGGGTGATATTTTTTTAATTTCTGTTTGCTTAGTAGCCTTTGGCTGTCTTAAAGTAGGTATAGACATGGTTAAAGATTAATTTTACAAATTCTTCCGCGTAGGTAACTAACCAGTGTCAAGAAAACTTTTATTTACCTACCTCTGTTTTGTTTGTTTGACATTTATATAGGTATTTTTTAAAATAGGCGCCATAGATAGAAGTAAAGCCTTGTTCACAATAGGCGGACGTACGCGCATAGTCAATAGACCTATGAACTCTCATTGACAGATTCCCGGATCAGCCCATCCGCACAGTTGCAAGAATCTAGTAGATCCGGGAATCGGCCAATGAGAGTTCGAAAGACTGACTATGCGCGTACGTCCGCCCACTGTGAACAGCCCTTAAAGCATCGGACACCTATCGGACGCGTGACGTCGGAAGCTACTCTCATCTGTAGATTTTGGAATCGGTCGATGAGGGACTCTCAAGAAAATCAGTTCAATCAAGAGAATCTTATTGGTGGAATCGGGAATCCGCTAATGAGAGTCACATCCGTCCCCGCCAATGAGTGTTGCGTCCGACACGACGCGTCCGGTGGTTGTGAAGCAGCACAGAATTTTGGGTCTGAGTTGACTTTCATTGGCTGATTTGAGAATTAAAAAAGTCTTGAATCCGCTTGAATATACTGTCGGAACAGTTTACCAAGTAAGTTGGCGTGTATCTTTCTAAAGTGCGAGTCCAGGGTGTCGACATATTTTCGGTCCACATTTTCTACGTTATCATTGGTGTTCGCTTTTTAACACATTTTTTGTCATTTTCTGTGATACTCGCACTGCTAGCGTGTATGCTGGCCGACATAATAAATCATGCAGTCTTATAATTCTGTATGTCTGACATAGTCTGGCATCCAAACATATTACATACATTATGTACTCGTAAAAAATAGTCCTTGCTGGCGTCTCGCATTGATTGACTTGACTTCAGCATATAAATCGACTAAATCGTATGTTTGTTATTCATGTGATGTCATTCCATCACTATACTACTGTCAAACAAACCAAAATTCAAAAAAGAACCCGCCCATTCCCCCACTGTTCACCGTTTCACCGTTCTTGTCATAGTATTGTATTCTCTTTGGTTCTTGTTTTCTAGTTCTCAAATCTCGTTCATGTGTACGATCAAGCCCGTCAAATTAAATTTTAAACTAACTAACTGAAAATTCACTTTTTAGTTCATGTTTGTACAAAAGTTAATTCCATTGCTTATATTGGTAAGTTTTAGTCTACATAGTTATGTATTTATTAGATTATAATTAGTTTTAATTTAGGCTAAGTAACAAATTAAACTTTGTCAATGGCGCGCAGTCAACAAAAACAATATAATATCGAATTTCAAACTGATCAAAACAATGAGATCATCTTGATTTTGTACACTTGTATTTGCAAAGCTCTAATTTTAGAGTCTTTCAGTAAAACTAACTTTTAAATTTAACCGTTGTTTCAAACGTAATGTTCATGTTCATGTATGACTAGACTCGATCCAAGTAATTATTTTTCTCTGTACTGATGGAATGGGGCCACCCATTGTACCGCCTCAGCTGACTTCAGTCAGTTTTGCACCACTTTGAAATTTATGAACGTAGTGATTATAATAATATACTCTTTGCTTTTAGAAGCGCGTGAGTATTCGTTTTTCTTTGTCAGTTCTGTCTTCCTCGTCCCCTGCTCGATGCTTCTATCATACCTTAATTTACCCTTTTTTCTACTTCTCACATATCCAATTTTATTTCTATTGGTATCATAAGATTTATTTTTCCTGCACTTTTAAAAAATCATGTAGGTAGGTATTAGAAAAATCTAGTATTTATTTAATCATTTTAAAAAGGTTGTATCTGTCATGTAAATAATATAGGCTTCTCAAGGCCGGTTTCTGAATTGAGAATTTAGTAGTTAAGTAGGTATATCTATCTATCTAGTAATATAGTCACCCTCTAAATGTAAAAATTTGTTTCTGAATTTTGACAGCTATTTAAAAAAGGAATTTCAATTATGTGAACCCTGTCTTTCAATTATGTGGACCTTTTTTTTCTAAATAGTGTCACCCCGCTGGTCTTCCTTCCTGGTATTCTGTTATTTAAATTAACGAAATGTGTCACTAAATAGGTTTTAATATCAAAATAAATAAAACTAGTTATCCCGACGAACTTTGTATGGCATCAAATAAAAAGAAATAAAAAATATATATTTTAATATTTCATGCAAATGTATGTAAATTGAAAAACGCAACAGACGGACAGACAGACAGACAAGTCGTATTAAATATATAGATATTCTATTAATTCATAACATAAATATTATTAATCAAAAACTTTACCATTCTTATCAAAAGTTCTAATAAAAGTATGGTCAATTTTTTTCTTGTATGCTGACTTATTTCGAATTATGACATAAATTTTAATTAAGAAGATAAACTCATGCATTCAATTATGTTCATTACAGCACTTCAATTATGGCATCGGCAACCACAGACAAAGAAAAAAGCATCACGCTATGGTTATCCGATAGTGATAATAGTGATTTAGATGATGAAGAAGACAGTATCGATGTAAGTGTTCAGGAAGTTATAGCAAAGTTAGTAGAGACTCATTTGTCTAAAAGGTTTAACATTCCAAACAATCCGTCATCGAATACCAATAATAATGTTGATACTGTAAAGGAAATCCCCCGTTGGAAGAATTGCGAGAGTCAAGTTAATCTTAGAGATTATAAAGAGGCTATTAAGAATAAACTGCAGACGGAGCAGTCTGATCAAGAATCGGACATAGACGAGGATGATATGCCACCATGGACATATAATTTTAAATCATTTACAGCGAAACCATTATCGTTTACCGGTACAAGTGGACCAACAGTTAATATTACAGATCCCTTAGCTATTTTCTCTAGTATTTGGGATAAGAATATTATGAGTTTGGTTGTTGAAGAAACCAATAAATATGCAAAACAAATGGCTGATAAACAAAAAGATGAAGAAAAACCAAACAGTTATATTCGAGTTGAATGGAAAGATGCTACCATTGAAGAATTGTACATATATATAGCTTTGCAGATACTTATATCCGTTACTGAGGAGTTGTTAACAGTACCACATTTTAGGTTACCAGTCTTCTCCGAGATAATGGCGATGTCAAGATTCTATGCTTTTGAAAATTGTTTGCATTTCATTGATAACAATTTTATCAATGACACAGAATCTACTAAAACGGATAAAATGATAGCTAAAATTAAACCTATAATGGATCATTGTAATAAGATATTTCCATCTTTATATAAACCGAGGCAGTTTTTAGATGTTGATACCTCTCTGCTTCTATCAAAACAATGTTCAGAGAAAACTCTACAATTACAAGCCAACTTGTTTGGAGTGAGAACGTATGAACTATCAGAAGTATTCTCGGGGTACGTTCTGAAATTAATACAATATCCAGGTTCCGATGAGAAAATTACATACAAAGATAGAGCTCAAATCGTTGTGGATTTAGTTGATGACTATTCTAATCAGGGACATAGAGTTGTAACGAATAGTTACTTTTCTAGTGTGTATCTGTCTAGAAAATTAAAATCTAAAGGTTTTGATAGCATTTGTGAAGTCACAAGATCCCGGAGAGACATGCCCGATATTATACAACTAATCGAAACCGATGTTATAGATCCAAAGCTTTATAAATCAAACGGTAATAAAGTGAGAGTTGTGAGCAGGCATTGTAAAGATTTAACCGTGGTTGCTTGGAGTGAATGGGACATTACCGCTGTCTCATCATACCATACATCTGAAATGAGAGCCAGTAAAAAAGGAGTTAGACGTCCTGCACTTACAATGGATTACTATAAAGCAAAGCAAAAGATCTGCGAGAAAGATAGAGTCTTGGCAAGTTACTCAATGATGGGATACCCAACGGAACGCTGGTATATAAAACAGTTTAAGAGATTACTTAATATAAGTTTATGGAACATGTACGTTATATATAAGTGTAATATGAGTAATAGTAATCAATGTTTAAGTCAAGTTGGTTTTAGACACAAGTTGGCCAACCAGTTGCTGGATTGTTACGGAGTGAAGGAAACTATTGAAAAAGCCAGGGCTATGGCCGCAATGAGTGATAGTGATGATGACTCTGATGATGACTCGGATGATGAATTGGATGATGATGATTGTTGTATTATGTAAGATTTTTTATATTGCATTTCCAAGTACAGTAAAAGTGATTACAACTGTTATGAAAAGTGATTTCTCCAGTATAATACAAGTGATTTCTCCGATTAATAAATACAAGTGATTTCTCCAGTTAATAAAAGTGATTTCTAAAAGTATCTCTTTAGTTTTTTGGGTTGTGACTCATTGAGCCAGGTTACTATATTTTTTTTAATGTATATTAAGTAAGAGTGAGATGGCAACAACATTTTAAGTTTTATTTGAAATTTCGTCGATATTATTTCTTTTTCACAAAATTCCTTATATTTTAAAGCTATAAGTAAAAGAAACTTGATTGGAAACTTGTATTTACTGTATTTTCTATTATTATATAACTAGAAAAAAACAACCCGAAAATAATGGTGCGCTTGCTGACTTCAAATGGATAACACTTCCTGAGCAACCGAGTGCTCAGAGCGTAGAATCAGCTTCCTCAACATGTCATCACCGCTGACAACACCAATCAATTTAAGAACGGACTGGATAAATATTTATCTGCAAAACGCAAACCGGTAGTCAAAAGCTGGATACGGCCATTATCAGTTGTCTCAACTGCCTGTCGTTTAAACATAATAATAATAATTTGAAGTCGGCAAGTGCACCGCGTGCAAGTGAAGATGTTGGGACCTTTAGTATCCTATTTGGGACTCCATGTAATCAGTTATATTGTTACTTGTTTAGATTTATTAAGTATCGTATGAATGTGTCCAAATGTTATTAATTTAATAGTGTTTATACTTTTGCGTTCCAAAGCCTTTATATTATTTAAGATTGTGGAACTTACGCGTAATTTTACCTTGAATGTTGTAACTGACGTTTCGATCGAGTTGCATTGTAGTCACAGCCTATTAGCCTTAAAACATAAAATAAAAACTATTTAAGTTCTGCAATCTTAGTTATTTTTGTCGTTAGATAAAAAAAATGCTCAAATGTAAAAATACTAAAGTGCCTTAGTATTTTAAACACTAATAGTAAGTAAGTCTAAATATATTTTTTTATATTTTTTGATATTTATAGTCCAAGAGCCGACGGTAACATAGAAAGAAAATTTTTTGAACTAAAACTACCCACGCAGAAAAAACCCGAAAAATAATAGTAAATTTTTCGGGTTTTTTCTGCGTGGGTAGTTGTAACATATAGTCAAGTTTAATTAGCTCAATTTTATAAAAATAAATAAAAATACCATATAAACAGTGTTTAATGCACATTTTTAATAACTTATTTGCTTCATTTACCAGTGTAAGTGTTTTCAACCTGATACGCTTTAAACGTGAACACATTTAAGGAAAAATTTACAAGGTCATGACTGACATGCAAGAGTCTCTTTCAAGTCTGAAGGCGATGTTCCATAATGGCATCACACAGTTTGAGGCAAGGTTGCAGCAAGCCACAAGCACTTTGGCTCCCAACACCACTACAACCATAGCAGCCGACTTCGCTTCATTTAAAACTTTTATGTTGGGGGCAAATTTTTTGAAGGGTCTGTTTAAGTCTGTGCATTAATCGCTATTTCTATCTATTTAATAGCTCTGCTCAAAACATGGTGAATGGTTTAATAATATTATATTAAAATTTCAACTCTATTGTGATGTAATAAGGTTGATATTTTTATAGTTGAAATCTACTTTTTTGGTTCTTGTACTATTAAAAAAATGGAATTGAAATATACTTTCTGCTCTCGGTCTATTAAAATGGCTGTGATTGTAATTAATAATTTTATAAGTAGAATTACAGATATAAAAATAAATAGTGAAGTGAATACCCCATCCCAGACTAAAAAATGGGGTTGTTCTAACGTAGATAGAAATTTTTGAACTAAAATACTACCCCTCTAATATGTTCATACTTTATGTTATGTAAATTAAATCTTTCCGGTTACTGAGTTACATTGTAATAGCAACCGGGAACGAGAAAACTATATCACGCAGGCGGAGCCGCGGCGATCTTCTAGTTTATTATAAGCTCCGAATTAATTTGTTTATAAACATGTTGGCGAGTTGCTGGCAACACTTGTGTTATTGAGTGGCCACTCAATAACACAAGTGTTGCCTGGTGTATTTAAGTCATTTAAAGGCAATCTTTTTCCGAGGAGTACGTTTAAGCGCGAAATAAAATGATCGGCCGTTCAATAGCAATATGTACTTTTTATCCCGCATTTATAAAATATCAAAAATAATCGTTATGTTATACTCGTATTATTATAATATTATTTTGATTATTGAACACTAAGAATATTACTAATTCACTTAAAATTTAGCATTTTCGTTGAATGGCGGGAAATATTAAGTACTGCTAGGTAATAGCGACTCGTTTGTGAGTTCGCGTAAAGATATAGTGACTCATCTAATTGTACAACCGCAAAAATAAACATATTCATACTGGAATCGTATAATCAAAGCAAACTTTCTATTATATAGCATTTTTATTTAAATAATAATTGTTACAAATCACTTGTCTTGCTATGAAATATGGAACCAATTTTGTTTTAATAAATTGGTGAGGTATTTTAAATAGACAAAATTAGATTGCCCGTCGATAATATCTGACGGGTTTACAATGTTAACGCGGGTTACTAATTTACTACGAACTGATTGGTGTGGCTAAGCTGAGTCACTATTTTTTTAACACGAATAGATTTACGCGCCAAGTTTTTATGGTACCTCTAACAATGAAAAGTACCTACATTGTATATTAATTTTGTGGTTTTATTGTCTTAAATTTCAATGACATTTTAGAATTCTCGATGTTTTGTCGAATTGCCTGTGACCTATACCAATGCAACTAGGTCGCAATGTCAGGCAACATAAAAATGTACCTACTTAATTAGCATATACTCCGAAATATTAAACAAAGACCGATATAACTCTACCTCAAACTATAATGTAAAATAATAAATAACATTGAGAATAGAGTTGCTTAATTTCTATACATACGCTAATTTTGCTCTATGGAGGGGCTGAGTCCACCAGTGGAGCCAGTATAATAAAAACGTAGAAACATCGGTTATTTTAAGCAAAACGCGCTTGTTAACCTGTCAAACCCCCCCCCCCCCCCATAGGAATTTACCCATTATAAAAGGAACCCCCCCCCCCTAAGTAAATAAGGCCTACAGTCGAACGGCGCGCCGTGACACCCGGGTGTCAGATGGGGGTTAACTGGAAGTCTCTTAAAGACGGTAGTATTATTTTCTGGCATGCTTCAATAGGGTAGATGACAGTTGAGTCAAATAAAATCAGCTTCTTTTCAAATGTCAAAACGATATTCGATTTTTGCTGAGCGCGTGGCTGGTGGCTTTTTAGGTTACCTCTGGCGCTTCCCAAAAATCAGGTTTCCAGATACTCTCATACCGAACAAAGTTTCTTGTCCTGCACCTGGAGCTAGTTAGGAATAACTAATTCTTCTGTGCGGGACTATCAACTAATCAAGCATTACCTTGACATTGGCGAAACCATCGATGAACATCGATAGAGCCACGTTTTTAAAGAAAGAAGAAGAAGAAGTAGGACGTACCGTCACTATTCTGTAGCGACAAATCACTAACTATTATTGATTCAATTGATGATTAGAAAATAAATACAAGAAGGATAATAAGATTGAATACAATATACGTACATAGTTTGCGATTCTTACTAGTTTATTTGTGCACCTACCCTATTGCGGGCGATCAGAACGAAGTAACTGTTGAAGATATTTGTGCATCTACCCTATTGCAGGTCAGAATGAAGAAACTTGTTTAAGGCTCAATTTACACCGCCGCGGAATGGAATGGAAGCGACTTTTTGCAACGTAACTGCACATAGCATAATGAATTTTATATCAACTGTATAACGCACAAAATAAATACGAGCCTTAAAATTGGACGCGCGTCCTCCGCGGAATCCCCGCGCATTCCCGAGAATTCTCCGGAGCGAATTCCCACGTATGAGGCGAAATTGACGCTTCCATTCCGTTCCATTCCGCCGCGGTGTAAATTGAGCCTAAGAGTTGTTCTTACTCTTCTATGGGGTTGTCAAACTTTTTTTTTGTTGTTCTCAATGCAAGCAAACATTACTATGTACTCATATTATTATTTTTATTTCTTAATTAATTTTAATGTTATTTTTGTTAATGGTACTACTGTTTTTGTTTTGTTATTTTTTGTGTTAGTTATAAGAAGTAAATTTTCTTGATTTTAGAATGTTTGTTGTTTTTGGCCAACGGTTTTTACACGATATATTATCATACCTCTTGCCTCGAAGCGATTGGCAGAAGCGTATAGTACACGTGTGGCCCTATCGCTGGGCATTGTTGAGCGAGGGAAGCGTCTATATTACGAGACCATACTAGACAATTTTGTTCCTCGGATAGCACGATATGCCGTCGGTGCCGGTTGTCATACAAACCGGTAAACATCTATGGCAGTCGTTACGGCATGGTGACCGTCTCGTCCATGATCGGTCTCACCGCGTCGGTCTGCCTGCGGCTCCGCCCGCTTGGTTGTTGGTTATCGCGCATTATCACATACCCTCTTTTAAACAATCAGTTACAAAGTAGCCAAAGTCATTTCCCAAGCTCTACTAGTCTATTTGTGTACTAAATTCCATCAAAATCGATTAAGTGGTTTAATTAGACCTCAAAGCGTCTGACAGGACATAATTTCTTTTGCATTTATAATATTAGTAGGGAAGTGGAAAAAATCTATACAGGGTGTTAGGGTCGAGGGTGAAACGAAAACGGGGATACTTCTGACGATTTTAATAAACTGCTGAGATGTCACCCAGCGCAAATATACCTACACAACGCCGCCGCCTGGCAGCGAGGAGGCGGCGCGGCAGTGTTTACACAGCAGCTTTGATTGTTTGTTCCCACAAGAGGATGTCTCAACAATTTTCTACTACTTTAGACTAGAGTCTAGTAACTTAGAGATATTGGTTTAGTCACTTCACTAGACTAATATATCTACGTTAGTGCTCCCTGTGGTGGGGCTCGTGGTCTAGTGGTAACCGACAATGTTACCACATTGCAAGGTTAAGCAACATCTAGAGTCCCGGTTGTCATACGAACATCTAGGGCAGTCGTTAGGGGTAGTTGGAGCCCTAAATCAAAAATCCTCGTGGTCTCACTACAGAACTTCGATATCGCCCATGGGTTCTGGAGGTCAGATAGCAGTCGCTTCACGGAAAATATCGAAGTTCAGCCGAATCGCAGTTAGACTGGAAAGCCGACCCCAACTGAGTTGGGAAAAGGCTCGGTGAATGATAGTGGTCCCTGTGGCCCCATATTGGAACGTCAACTTATACTTGGCAACCTGTACCTACTACAGTAAAGGCGGTAAAGTCAACACCGCTTGGATGCGTTTCGATTGTGCAATTGACACTTAAACCTCCCTTAAAAGTAAATCAAAAACGATTTGCATATAGTTTTATTATTATCCTTTACATTACGATCTCATCTCATAATCATTACGTTTCCTACTCTCTTCTTTCGCCATTTTTTCATAAAAATCAGCATATTCAGGCGCTGACAAATACGCGTAATACCTATCGCCTTCTCTTCGCACAAGTTTTGGTATTGTCTCTGTTACTTCCTCAGCCTGATACTGTTGCTCGTCTAGTTGTTGTTCATCAGTTTGAGCTGATTCTTGATTACGTATTTGCCATGCGGTCGCCTGTTCTTCGCTGTCCCTAACCTTTTCATAATTTTCTGCATCGTGATTACTTTTTGTGTCTTTTTTAACAACTATTCGAGATAGATGTTGTGTATAAGCATCCGTATCTACTGGTTCAGATATATTGTTGTCCGATCGAAATCTTTTAACTACATCGGGATCTTTATTTACAAATTTTGGATGACCATTCTGTTTGTGTTGAATAATTTGATTTCTTTTTGAGTTTTCAACATTTAAACCATAGTCTGGATCTGCTTGTACATTTTCTTCATCTTTCTCGTGTTCTTTTTCAATTTCGGGGTGTTTAGCCTTGGGTTTAGATTCTGTGTGTCTGTTACGATCGTTATGTTCTTTTATATGTTTATGTTCGTGTATGCTTTCATCATCGTTTTTTACGAAATGTTTATATTTTAATGGTAATTCGTCGTGACCTGTATCTTCATCGTTTTTCATAAGAGCTTGCGTGTCTATTCTACCTGGTTTATTACTATTTTTATTTCCTACGCTGGCTCTTTGGCGTTCAATATTAATATGTCTTTTCTTATAGGTTTCTTCAGTACTTTCAACGTGTTTTGTGTCTACAATATTATCATTTTTATGCCGTATTTCTATTTCACCGCCATTATCGTCGCTATTTTGGGCAACAGGGGTTTTTTGAGGAATGATTTCTGAGGCTAAGTACTTAATTTTGTCAGCGGCCTTTTCAGCCAGTCTTTCTGCGAGTTCCTCGAATTTTTGGGATGACATCAGTTGGTTTATAAATTCATCTATGTCGTGAGAATTTGTTTTTGTTACCGTATGGCCAGTTATACGGCGGGTGTTTAAGCAAAACATAGCTGGTTTGGATAAAAAAAAAACTAAATTATTTACAGATCATCACATCATACACAAAATACCATTTTTACGACCGCGTCGTCTCGTCTCACGTAATAGGGGTCGAAACTATATTTGCTCGTCCGCCCGTCAGCCTGCAGGTACCTATATCGCGTCCAGATATGGATGACCTGTGCCCTGAAGATGTCAATAGGACCCAATAGCACCCAAACTTTTTCTTATGTATACCTGCACTGTACTGTCCCGATAAAAGGTAGGTGACAAACCGGTGAGATTCGGAAATGAGGAAATTATTCCAAACGGTAGGAGTAGCATCATGGCGACCAGGCCATCTATTATGAAACTACTGTCCATTCTATGTCGGCATAGGTACAATAAAAAGATTTCCATCATCTATCTGTATACATACCTACGTGTAAGCAAACCCTTTTCATTGAAAGGATTGGTAGATTTTGTCCAATACAAGGGAATAGCCTATTGCCGCCAATGCTAGAGCCTGGTCCTTTGATCGGCACCTTAAGAGTATGCGGTTGGCTGTTACACACCATATAAATATGTGTAAGTACCTACATATAGAAAAAAATGGTCACTTACAAATAAATTGTAAAATTAAATAGTTCATAGTGTTTTCTTTCTCTATTATTTATTATAATATTTTACGACATCTGTGAAAATCCATAAATCATTTTTATAATCTCAAATTTGTTTCAATTTCAGTACGGAAATAAAATAAAGGAAAAAGGTAATAAAAAATTGTAGGTAAGTAGGTACCTATTTTGTTTTGGCGGCAAGTGATAAGTCCAACAGGGAAATTACGATGAACGCCATCTAGTTTCAAATTGGTACGTTCTTGTGTTAATAATATTTATCGCAGTGAACAGATTTTAATGAAACGACAATAAAATATTAATAACATAAGCTACTTTTTATCCCACGTGATCCCGCAGGAAGAGGACAAAACCTGTTAACAATCTGCCTGCGGTCGGAAATATCGATTTATCTCTTGCATCTTGATGAACTTATATAAGAAGATGTTGTCAACGCATATACAATAAGCCACAAGCAAGATCCTAAATCTATAAAAAATGTATAAATCTTAGCTTCTATAGCTTTATAGCGAATGCTACACCCTATATTTTCTAGGCTGCGTGTCACGGAATGAACAAAATTGACAGTGACACTAATGACTTCTGGCAATATTGTGTGTATTGTTTTATTTTGTTGTTTGATTTCTACAAGTTTATTTACTAAATATCTCGAAAAATATGTACATAGTTATTCTTAATATTTTAGACATTCGGGTAAACATTTAGGCTTAAGAGGAAGCTCGTGTGAAGAATTAATGTAAGTGTTTGTTTTTGTAAGTAAATAGTCATTACTTTTAAGACACAGTGAGATATTTATAAGCTGTATCCGAACCCTTTAACATATTTCACTGCTGCTCCGCTCCTATTCATTGTAGCGTAGTGTTATGTAACCTTCCTCGATAAATGCTCAACAAAAATATTTTTTTTTCAAATCGAACAGTACTTCCTAAGATTAGATAGACGTTGAAACAAACAAACTCTTCTGCTTTATAATATTAGTATAGATGTTATAAAGACTTAAAGTTGGTCTTAAGATGGGTGACCATTTCTTAAAACATTGAGATTCTACCATGTCTCGTAGAGTATGTTAATTTTCGGGTTGCTATACGAAATGAACATCTATGGCAATGTTTAATACTACCTGTAGGAGCCCTAAACAAAGCTACTACTATGGTTGCTGGTCTAACTGCAGAACGATGATATCACCCATGGTTTGTCATTGTCAAATGGCTGTCACTGCATGAAAAATATTGAAACTCAACCGCAAGCAGTTAGGTTTGGTGAATGATGAAAGATTAACAGACTTTATTGTTGTAATGTTTCAGTACAAAATGGCTGAACCGCATATACAAAGTGAACCAGTATTTGTCAACACATCGGCTCAAGACCTGGACCTTACAACAGAAGACATTGATACTCCATGTGTGACAGCTGCAACTCAAGAAATGCCCTCAAATGAGTAAGTTATTATATTTTGTATTTTAAAGCAATGAGTTTGCTTAAAGTATTCTTAAAATATTTAGAAAAAAATTTTTATAATTATATTATAATTACAGAGTAATGCTCTGTGTAGCTTAGTGGTCAGAGCATTCCCCCTGTTAGGGAAAGGCCGTGGGTTCGAGTCCTACCGATGACATCAGTTTTTGTGATCTATTTATAATTTCTTTGTTAATAGAGTAAGTTATTGATGTAAAACTTCTTTACTTGAGGAGTAAGCTGGTAACATTACAAAAAGTGTGATCGAGTGAGGCCAATGAAAATTGAGAGAGATAAGCTAGTGAAGATAAAAACCCGTCTAACATTGACATAAAATCCAACCTCAAATTACCAAATTGAAATGGGACCATTTTTTAATTCAAAGTCGTTTTATCTATTCGAAGAATATGAGTTAAGGCAGATAAAAAAACATACAGTTGAATTGAGAACCTCCGTTTTTTGAGTCTGTTAAAAAAAGTTACATTTCGTTTATAAAGCCTTGTTCACACTAGGCTGATGTCTATGCATATACTATCAACCAAAGTGGGGAACTACCACCATCGCGACGGTGAGACCGATCATGGAGGAGTGGCTGCAGAGGCAGCCCGGCGACCTCACATATCGTGCGACACAGATCATCACAGGGCACGGAAACTTCGGTGAGTATCTGTTTCGCATGCATCGTGAGGTCACACCCGCGTGTCAACACTGCGAGGCTTCCGGCGTAGACACGGCATTCCAAACGTTGGTGGAATGCTCAGCATGGGCGAGTCAGCGCCGGGACATCGTTGTGGGCCTGGGCGTAGATACGCTCTCGCTGGAGACCATGCTACGAGCCATGGTCTCTAGCGGAAGCTAGTGGAACGCGGCCGTTTCCTTCTGCGAGCAGGTAATGCTCGTGAAGGAGGCAGCCGGCAGGGTGAGGGAGCATAGCCTCCCCGCTGAGTTCCGAAGTATGCGGCGAGGGTGCCGCAGACGTGACTACGCCCAGGACCATTGATCTCCATGATCGGGGCCTGAGAATGATGGATTATCAACCCACCGTCCTTACTGAAGCAGGCTAGAAGGGCTGCGTGATGTGGGGCTTCACCCCACGTACGCCTTCACTCACCGACACGGGATAAAACCTGACCTCAAAGATGCGGGGTAACACCCGACCACCACGCAGTGGCCACACAGGTGGCCAAGGTCCGCCGGGCGCCACTGGAATTTTCTCAGTGTCTACCGGAGGCGCTCGGTAATGGACGTAGGCGCGGCCTCGGGCCGCGGATTAAAAAAAAATTGCATAGACTTGCAAACTCATTGACGGATTTTCGACTCCACCAATGAGAGTTCATTCAGTTACGAGAATTCACAAATTAGTGAAAGAATAATGATACATTTTTGAAAAAACTCACCTGCCTTCCACAAATATTTTTATTTTCGATAAACCTTGACCGGTTTCGCCTTATGGCATCATCAGAGGTGTTCACTCATACTCAATCACTCACACAATTCACTTTTGTAACACATTTTCTACTAATATTATTTACTTTTACTTTTAGAATATATTTCGCTAATATTATGACATTGAACCTCTGATGATGCCATGATGCCATAAAGCGAAACCGGTCAGGGTTTATCGAAAATAAAAATATTTGTGGTGGGATGTACAAGTGAGTTTTTTTTTCATAAATGTATTACTATAAGTTCCACCAAATGCCGACAATCGAAAGCGTAAATTATATAAAGAATAAAGACCCTGTAAGTTGCGATATTGATACAATTAGTGATCCCAATATTAGAGGTTATGGGTTAGTGGTGTCTTGGTCAGTTGGTAGAACGTTCCTCGCGGAAAGCGAACAGTTACTGGTTCAAGTCCAGCTCAAGACTATAGTTTTGCGATTTATGTTGTCATTCCAGGAGTAACGTTCTACCAATTGACCAAGACACCACTGGCACAAGACCATATATTCACTATTGTATCAATATCGCAACTTACAGGGGTATTATTCTTTCACTAATTTGTGAAATTCTCGGAACTGAATGAACTCATTTTTTTTCAATGAGTCGAAAATCCGTCAATGAGAGTTTGCAAGTCTATAGTCTATGTATGGACATCAGCCTAGTGTGAACCAGCATATTGCGATCACTTTCAATGTGCTACTTACGGCGTCACTCTGATAGATTTTAATCCACTCCAAAAAAGGAAGAGATTCTCAATTCGCCTGTCTTTTTATATATGTTACCTCATATCTTTCGACTATTTTTAAGTGGGATTTTGTGTTAATGTTTGATTTGAATTAACTCTTTCTCTGTACCTTGCCCACTAGTTCTACATCAGCCCTCTCCGAGTTTCTCCACATACAACCGCGTCGTATAAAATGTAAGGAATGTACGACATACACAGCGGAGACTGAAGAGAAAATGTTAAGGCACGTTAGAAAAGTTCATCGCGGGGAAAACCCGTTTCAGTGTTACATGTGCGATTATTCAACATATAATAAGTCGTTGTTTGAAGAGCACGTGCGCATTCATCAAGGTATATTTGTTTTTTTTTTAACTTATGTTGTTTCATCTGTCTCGGTGGCGCAGTGACTGCTGTCCTGGAACTCCCACGTTCTATTCCGGGTCGAATCAAATATTTGTGTGATACACAAAATTTTCTATATATATTATATATTTAGTATGTATTTAAAAATATATATATAGTATGTATTTTTATCTGTGCCTCGGAGAGCACGTTGAATAAGCCGTTGGTTCCTGTTATCATATGAACATCTATGGCAGTCGTTACGGGTATTTGGAGCCCTAAAACAAAATCCTCGTGGTCTAACTACAATATCGGCCATTGGTTGTGAAAGTCAGATGGCAGCTGATTCACGAAAAATATTAAACCACAGTAAGACTGGAAAGCCAACCCCATCTAGTTTGGTAAACGCTCAGCGGATGTTGAATATAATTATGTATAAACACTCAAACTCGGAAATATTTGCATATTGTACAAATACATAAACGTACAAAGCCGACTTAAGCCGCATTCACATATAACGGACATCCGCGCATAGACAATAGATTTGCAAACTCTGACAGATATCCGAATCCATCTGATAGGACGCGTCCGTTATGTGTGAATGTATCTTTACCCGACCCGGCCCGTTTTGCCAGGTCAGCTACAGCTTTCCAAGTTTGCAAGTTGGTGTTCCAATGGCATCGCCACATCATTGAAAAACGTCAAGAACATGATTTCAGAGCAATAACTACATACAATTAAACTAGTTTATTTAACTGCTTCGGTGGCGTGGTCGGTAGTGCATCGGCTTTCGACTCCGGAGTCTCGGTTTCGATTTCCGGGTCGAATCAAATATTTGTGTGATCTTGTGGATCTGAGTTTGTTTGATTTGAATGTTTGTTTCTGAGTGTGGGTGTTTTCTATGTATATTATGTATGTATTTAGAAATAATATAAGTATGTTTATCAGTTGTCTAGATCCCATAGCACAAGCTTATAGCTTAGTTTGGGCTAAAGATGACGTTGTGTTTTGTAGCTCCATTTTTGCCGCATGCTAACTTATACTTAGCCATCTGTAGAAGGTAAAGGTATATTATATTTTGCTATAATCGAATATTATTGTTGCAGGAATAAAACCCTTCAAATGTTCTCACTGCCCATATAGGAGCGTGTCGAAAAAAAATACAAAAAAACACGAACTAATTCATAGACCCGACAATCCTCTCAAATGTCAAACTTGCGGCTTCATCGCTCGCCATGTTACGTCACTCAAATGTCACATGAACACAGAGCATAAAGATATAAAACTCGATCCTCAAAAGTCGACATATACTACATGCTCTAAATGTAAAAAGAGTTTCAACGATATAAAATGTCATGATAAATGCAAGAAAAAGTGCCCGGAATGCGAGCGTATTTTTTGTAATCAGCATTTGATGAAAAAGCACATGTTGTCTATGCACGGTGATAAGTATAGGTTTTCTAATAGCGATTTTGTTTGTGCTATATGCAAATGGTCATCGAATATAAGGCCTAAGATTTTGTTGCATTTGATTCATCATCCGAATCAGCCTGTAGACGAAAACGTCGTTGATGTTAATATTTTGAAGCAATGTGGGATTGTGGGACAAGGATGGTAGTAGGTGGAATAAGGTCTGTTCACACTACACGAATGTCCGCGCATGTCTATGAGATATGAGAGTTCACAAGTCTACTGTCTAGTAGACTTGTGAACTCTCATTTGCGGATTCTCAAATCAGCCAATGAAAGTCAACTCAGTCATTCTATATAATCATTGATAGATTCAGGAATCGGCCAATAAGAGTACGCAACTTTACTGTCTTTCGCGGACATCCAATGAATATGTCCAAGGCTTAATGGTGGAATAAAGCTATGTTCACACTAGACTGATGTCCATTCATAGACAATAAAATTGTTAACTCTCATTATCCGATTTTCTACTGCAAAAATGAGATTCTCGGGATTAACTAGACTCATTAGAGAAGTCGAAAATCCGCCAATGAGAGTACGTAAGTCTATTGTCTATTAATGGACATCAGTCTAGTGTGAACAGGGCTTTAAAATAGGGCGGTTTACCTGTCATACTTGTTGCCAGTTGTGTGCGGGTCATGTCATAGTCAATGTCAAAACAATTCGCGACCCGCGTGACAAGACAGTTATGTCATCATTGTATGAAAGAATAAGGCGGTACTCATGCGGGCCTGGACCATCGCCCGCGCCGGTCGAAACTCGCGGGACCTGAAGATCTGCCATAAACTAGCTGAATTAATAAGCTGAGAGTAAAGTTATATGTAAATGTAATGAATAATAAAATTTTGTCCATAAATATGCTGTATTTAATTAGAAAAGTAAGGGCACAACCTGCGCGCGCACATGTTTCCTCCCACATATACCCCAGGTTCTTTAAGTGAAGCGTGAAGAGGCACATTACTAAGTCGTCAAGTTGAGGGCCACTCTCTATAGTATTTCTGTGTACTATGAGAGTCGCCCATAATCGCCAGACGTCGCCACAGCTTGAATCAGGCGTACGGCGTCAATTTGCTACCTAAATTTAAAAAAGAAAAAGTATAAAATTTCACAAAAAAACTTCCAAAATTGACACAATAACCGAAATGGGAACAAATAATTGTCGCACTGGTACCACTTCGAAGTAGTAGGTTAAAATGGAATAAGTAAAAAGACTGCCTCTGTGGCGCAGTGGTTTAACTTGACCAAATTTACGTACTTCAATTAAGAATCCTAAAAGAAATTGTTCCTGAAAATATAAAAAAGAATTACACAAATGACTATCATCAACTCTTCCAGTTCTGCAACATAATACCGATACATGAGAAAGTGAAATTGAACATACTTAACGAAGAGTATTTCAATGAGAATTTTAAAAACCCTAAATCATCGGGGGACACTAACCGTGTAACCCGTAGTGTCACTAATAAGAAACTTTCACTACCTCGCTATACGAACCTGTACGGGAAAAGAACACTTAAATATTTAGTACCCCACTTAATAAACCAACTTCCTATGTCCCTCAAAGATAAAATCACCAACAAAAATTTAAAACGAAATCTCAAAAAATATTTTCTAGAAAATTAAAATAAATAATTACTAAATGTGACTTTGTAGCTATGGAGCACCAGTATAGTCACAGCTATGCGCTGTACCATGGTACCTACATCTATGTGTGGCTGTTGCTCGAAGTGGCGGCGGCGGTTGCGTCCAGTGTGGTGTCGACTCACTCGTCACCGATATGGGCCAACTTTATATTGTTCTACCTCTCAAAATATTGTGCTCAGAATACATACCTATATTAGAATTAATAAGATTGACGACCCGAATGCACGGTAAAACTCAAAGGAGTTTATGTTGCATCGTATTGTTGCAATTCAAATGTATGTTGTTTTGTTGTCCTTTTAAAATGTACGTTTTGTTGTCCTTTTAATTCTGCGAAAAATTAATGCTATTATATAAATTTAAAAGGTTTTTTCTTAAAAACATTTTACTTACCATTGTTTTGTCATGGATTTTCGCCAAGTAACGCCTGTTTCTATCCAATATTTCAAATGTATGTGTTTTTCTTGTAAGCTTTATATAAATAAATAAAATAAATAAGTATGCGACTGCCATCCCTGAGGTCCTAGGTTCGATTCCGGGTCGAATCAAATATTTGTGTGATCCACAAATATTTGTTTCGGAGTTTAGGTGTCTTCTATGTATAAATAGTACGGTGTCTTGCTTGTGCTTCGCGCCGCACCACGCCACAGGTTTTGGCCTATAACTTTTGACCTAAGTGCTGGTCAAATTTTCGATTTTTTGGCTTGCCTCCAGATCGAGGGCTATCCATAGAGGGGTCAACCATCATTGGAGCATAAGCAGTTCTCGATAGCTAAGGGGGCACAAAAATTACATTCCCCATTTCTATATATAGATATGTATTTAGAAATATATAAGTATGTTTATCTGTCGTCTAGATCCCATAGCACAAGCTTATATTAGCTTAATTGGGGGTAGATGACATTGTGAAAGAATGTCCAAAAATATAAAAAAAAATATAAGAACAAAGAAATATTTGTATTAAAAAAATAAATTGGTTCACCCAGACCAAAGAACCGCCTCCTTTTTGGAAGTCGGTTGAAAATACGACTAATATTTTAAGAACTGGATTCAATTAGTAACATGGGACCACGCGGTAAGCACCAGCTTTTAAATAAAAAAAAAAGAATCATCAAAGTCGGCTCACCCACTCGAAAGTTCTGAGGTATGCAACATAAAAACCAGCCAAGTGTAAGTCGGACTCACGCACAAAGGGTTGCGTACCAAAACGCCAAAACAAAATCACGTATGGGAGCCCCCTTAATACTTTTTGTTAAAGAGGCACCAAAAATACAACTGAAAATTACAACTTTTTAACTATCACGGCTCATGTGAGATACAGCCCAAGACGGACGGACAGCGAAGTCTCAGTAATAGGGTTCCCGTTTTACCCGTTGGATACGGAACCCTAAAAAATACGGTCGAATTGAGAACTACTCCTTTAGAAGTCGGTTAAGAAACTGATTGGATCGTGTAAGTGCTCCAATCCGTTCAGGCCTAACTGCCGTAGTTTTATCTGATCCGAGCACTCCATGTACGGTGGTGGGTTTACTAACATTCTTGTAACACTACCAAAGCGTTACAAGATATTAGTATATTACTATTATAATATTATTGGTAGTTATACCGCCGGGCGCCACTGGAAACTCTGTGTGTGTGCTCACCAGAGGCGCTCGGCAATGGACGTAGGAGCGGCCGCGAAAATAAAAAAAAGGACAGTAGTTAGGGTACAGTTATATTGATGTACCTATATAGGAAGCAAGATGGAATTGAGCAGTACTTGCTGGTACATTGAACAGATAATATACATATAGAAAACAATCCAGCAACACAAAAATATATTAAAAATCGAAATTAAACCACGCTGGTTGAGTGAATGAGCATGCATGCGAGATTCGAGAGGGGACCGAGGGGGTGGTTTATTGATACTAGTCACAAGACAAAAAACTAAACGGGTTTAGTCGATTATGAATCAATACAAATTACTTTCAAAGCGTTGGTGTGTAATCTAATAGTACACCTCCATGTATGTATGTAAAAACAAAGCTCAATGCAAGTAGAAACGAAAAGATGTAAGACGATCTTACGTTAGTAAGACATGGTATAATTCAATTCGCGTAGGAAATACGCTGGGCGAGAGTGGGAGTGTTTATGCATAGGTACTCTCGCTTTTGCTCGCTATTACCACCATATCGATTGATAAATCACTTACTGGGCAGCTTGAAGATCAGCATTATTTTTATCTGACGTGACCTGTATAAAATTATATGAAATAATTACACTATGTAAATGTGCAATCTTTCATTTATATCATTACAATTAAATACTCATAGCAATTCATGCAGTGGTGGACGATATTTCTGATTATGATTGACTCAATGAACACATTCGTGCGAATCATAACGTGAAATCACGTCCATAAATTTGTTTACATAAAATTCAACTAGTTTATACATTAAATTTAAATTATAAATCAAGAACAATAACTTTAGCTGCCAAGCTGTCAGACCTTGACCTATTTCATAAATTTTAAATATTATGATTATGTAAATCCAAAATTTATTTAAGTCGATTTGTTCAACCACTACTTAGTATGATTTTAAGACTGTTGTACAACACTACCATCCTAAATCCCCGAACGTAAGTCGTCTCTGTCTGTACATAAATCAGAGGAAATTGTGAAAATTGTGAATTATACAACACCAAAACGAATAATTCAGTGTAAATTAATGAACTACCTATAACTATACTGCTGCCCATTTCAATTCACTTACGCAATTTCACCTGGGATCTATACTGCACAGGTGAGAGATATAACGTATAATAACATGCTATTTCGTTGCGTAAACGTGTGTTCATGTGATTTGAAAAATGATTTTGTTGTGTTATAATAATTTGAATTTGTAATAACCTTTCTCGTGTAACCTACTATTCTATAAAGATAGGCTTGATACCATGAGGCCAAGCTGGTAATTTCCGTACCTTGAAACTACAATCTCCTACACTACGATTCGAACTCGCTCTAACATTCGATAATGATAAGGAGAGAGCATATATATCAATATTATTGTAGTATATTGGTAGGGAAACTATATTTACTGTATGTTTTAAAGCTAGTTTACATCGAAACAGGTTATTCGGACATTTTAGTCCAAAGCTAGCTTAAATTTTAACTTCGTAATTCGTAAGCTTCGGTGCTTCGTAGTTCTTTACTGTTACTGTTATGACTAGAGTCGCGCCACCTAGGAGCTGTATTGGGAACTACTGTAGTATTAAAAAAATATTTTCTATCTTTCAAAAATATACGAAGGAGTATGTATATGGTATGTTACATTCGAATTACATAATATTGTTTGTTGTTTTAGTGCTCATAGTGAATATTTATTAACAATATAGTGATTAAATAATACATAAAATAGGAATATTTTATGGTAAGTTGCAGCTGTTTATATATCTGTCATAAATGCATGGTTTTTCTTTGCACTGATAAGATTATCAGTTTTGTCTAGTTTCCTGAATTAAAACTTTACATATAATCACACCTATACCCGCACAGAGGTAAGCAGAGGTACATTAGAAACCTACATTTTGCCAAGAGTTTTCTTGGTATCCAGTTATGATGCTGCTTTTTGTGGTATTGCTATTACTAGGAATTAGTATGTAGGCTCAATTCCCCCCTCTTTTTTGTCAAATGGGCTGAACTGATGATGAGGACAGATTTCACATTGTTTTTGAGATCAGTTAACCATACCGTAATACTTGTGATACCGTGGAGACAAATAATAGCTTGTATTACAAAATGGTGCAGTAGTATGTGTCTGTGACGGTTATCCTGATGACCCGGGTTTCAATTCTGGATCGAATCAAATATTTGTGTGATCCACATGTTTGTTTCAGAGTTTCCGTATTATATTTAGTAAGTATGTTTAGAGAAAGAAAACTCGACACAAAAACCCATCCGGCCAGCGTGGTATAATGTAGGTTGAATTCTCCCCACGCTTCGCAGTGGGCATCTAATGGGCTGAGATAATGGCTATTGAACTGCAGTCCAGTGGCTAGTGGTTTTAGTTTTTTAAATGTCAATAGACTTGCCCCTTATTACGAGGGACAGCCAAAATTACTGACAAATTTATTTTTTAGTTTTTTGTATTTTAAAGCAATGAGTTTGCTTAAGTTATTCTTAAAATATTAAGAAAGAAGTTATAAGTAGATCACAAAAACTGATGTCATCGGCAGGACTCGAATACACGGCCTTTTCCTAACTTTCCCTAAGTAAAATAATAAATAATAATAAGTTGTGCCGTGCGTTGCTCTACTGGGACCGATCAATCATCACGGACAGGACTATTGTTGCTAATAGGCCTGATATCGTGTTGGTTGATCGGACCCAGCGTCGGGCAGTGCTCATTGCTGTCGCCGTCCCGCATGAGAAGAATATCGTGAAGGTAGAGAAGGACAAACTTAGCAACCTAGGTTAAACCAACATAACCACCATGTGGGACGTAGACTCGACGATCACTGTCCCGATGGTCGTTTCGGCAAACAGATTAATAGCACAAAGTCTCGACCAACATCTCAAGAGACTCTCGTTAGATTGTTGGATCAAGAGCAGATTCAGAAGGCTGTTATCCTCGACACGTGCCATATTGTTAGGAGGTCCTACTCCGCTACTGCTAGTCGGTCACTGTTTTTTATATTTTTAAATGTATTTACTTTTTTATAAATCTATTTAAAAATGTAATAAATATGTTAAGAATTTGAATAAACGAAATAATAATAATAATAAATATGTTAGGACAATTCACACAACGCCATCTAGTCTCAAACTAAGCTGAGCTTGTGATATGAGTACTAGATAAACTGATATAAATACTGATTTTTGTAAATACATACATAATTATACATGGAAACATCCTTCTTCGGTACACATGTATGTGTCATCAAAAGTTTGTCCCGACGGGGAATCGAACCCGAGACTCCGGCGGCGTCGAAGGCGGACGCACTACGGACCACGCCACCGAAGCAGTGGGTGTGTAATGCACCCCTGCCTACTCCTTAAGGTATATAGGCGTGATGTAATCTGATCTATACTTCTATACTACTATTATAAAGAGGAAAGATTTGTATTTTTGTAATGAATAAACTCAATAACTAGACTCAGTGTAAACGCCAATCGACTTAGCATAGTCGAAAACCCCCCCCAAAATGAACTTGACCTTTGACCTCTGATCTCAAGGTCAAGGTCAAAACGAGGTCAAATCGAGAACGGTAATAGAGACTCAAGACCAGCTGCAATCAACTCAACATGGTCAAAGACCTCTAAAATGATGTTGAACTTCATGTCATGGTGACTTTTTTTAGATTTTATGAAAAAAACTTTCGAAAACTAAAATTTTTGCCATATTTTTAACTTGTTTTTTTTTATTGTAAGCAGCACCATACTTTTTTTGTGTGAAACTAATTACTAGTGCTACTGCTAACATTTACTAGCGTACTCCCGCGGCTTCACCCATAAGACGTTTATTAATAGTTCCCAATTCCCGCGGGAACACATTCCCGGGATAAAAGTAGCCTATATTATTATACCTTATCACATCAGCTATCTGCCAGTGAAAGTCGCGTTGAAACCGGTCCAGCCGTTCCAGTGATTAGCAGGCACAATCATACAGACACTGTATGTATTATACGGTCGGTCATATTTTAACTGACATCATAAAAAAAGTTGAAATAAGTCCGAGATCCGAGGCTGGCACGTAAGGTTTTGTTGCCTTTCATCAACATATTTTCATCGCGAGGCAACGCGGGTTTCAAATTTTTTTCATAATTACAATATAGCTGCTACTTTTTATTAAATTCATTCGGCCATTTTGAACATAACCCATTATATGTGTGTCCGGTGACGGCAATAGGCTTGCCCCCTATTACTTGAGACTAAAAATACTGGCAAATTGTGGGTGTGTGTACCCAGCTCATATCTTTGCTCTGGGTGATCCGATTTTTAATTTTTTAATTAAAAGCTACTGCGTCTCTTGTGGTCCTATTCCTGCAATTTAAAGTCCGTTTTTGTGTCAAAGTAAGACGTAGTTTTGACCATTTACATGTAAATTTTGACACATGATATGATATGATATAAGAATTTAGACTCAATGGAGTAGACTCTTAGATCAAAAATACCTAGATAACCGATCAGTGCTTTAAAAACGTCACCACTTCACCTCGGTCATTGCACACCTGCGCGCTTCACCTCGGTCACTGCACACCTGCGCGCTTCAACCGTGTCCGTACTACCGCGCGCCGTACTAAGTTCCTATTGCGCTTGCTGACTCTCGAGGGATGCGACAACGGCGCTGTACATTGCACACCTGCGCGCTTCAACCGCGCGCCGTACTAAGTTCCTATTGCGCTTGCTGACTCTCGAGGGATGCGACAACGGTGCTGTACATTGCACACCTGCGCGCTTCAACCGCGCGCCGTACTAAGTTCCTATTGCGCTTGCTGACTCTCGAGGGATGCGACAACGGCGCTGTACATTGCACACCTGCGCGCTTCGACCGCGCGCCGTACTAAGTTCCTATTGCGCTTGCTGACTCTCGAGGGATGCGACAACGGCGCTGTACATTGCACACCTGCGCGCTTCAACCGCGCGCCGTACTAAGTTCCTATTGCGCTTGCTGACTCGAGGGATGCGACAACGGCGCTGTACATTGCACACCTGCGCGCTTCAACCGTGCGCCGTACTAAGTTCCTATTGCGCTTGCTGACTCTCGAGGGATGCGACAACGGCGCTGTACATTGCACACCTGCGCGCTTCAACCGCGCGCCGTACTAAGTTCCTATTGTGCTGGCTGACTCTCGAGGGATACGACAACGGCGCTGTACATTGCACACCTGTGCGCTTCAACCGCGCGCCGTACTAAGTTCCTATTGCGCTTGCTGACTCTCGAGGGATACGACAACGGCGCTGTACATTGATGCGCCTGTATTAATTATTACGAATTATTTCTATGTCAACCATCAATGTACAATCTTGTTTATTTTATAGATGGTATTTGTAATAATTACCCATATACTATAGTATTCGAGTGCCAAGATTCGCCGTTGTATTTGTACTGAATCCAATATCTATAGTATTTTTGATCTAAGGAGTAGGCAGATATGTGCTACACATTACCTAAATTTTAAAGGTCAGGACCGATGTTACATAACAGATCTGATCTATACCGTCCGGAAATCCAGAACTTATATGTTAGTCAGACCTTATATTGATCCTACCGCAGACTATAGTGAACACTGTTGATTAGGCCCCTGCGTCCATTGCCTGCTTTAGGCGCGCACTCGGAAGTATTTCCTGTAGCACCTATGTGGCCTCTATATAGGGTTGGGTTTGGTTTTATCCTGCGTCGGTACGTGAATACTTCTAGCCTGCTTCTGTAAGAACGGAGGGTGGCTAGCCCGTCGTCCTCAGGCCCTGATCATGGATGTCGATGGTCTTGGGCGTAGATAGTAGCCTCCGGCTCCGGAACTTAACGGGGAGGGTACCCTCGGATGGGAGCATGGCTTGAAGCAACGCCTATGTAACGCCTATTCAAATCGCTGGAGACCCCTCCAGCGATTTGAATAGGCGTTAATGAAATTTCAAATGTATTTCCAGATAATGTCATCAAAAAGTTCCAAAAGAAGTACTTCAACGAAGACAGCCATGGTGACAAAAAGCAAATCCGCCCAAAACAGCCGCGATATGCGCGCGAAAAATAAAAAAAACACACAGCCGATTAACACTAAATCACCTAATGAACAGAAAAAATCGACTAAGTATAGTGCAACATGCAAAAAAGATACTCCACTTAAGGACAAAGTGAGGCATTTAATACAATTGGTCGAACAAGTAGAGTATTATCCGGACAAGTTGAAAAGGGTTGCCCGTAATAAAAAAGTCTTCTTGAAGCCGAAGCATAATTTTTCTGTTGTCGCTTCTACTCATAGGAGGAAATGGAATGTCCCGCGAAAAGGAGGTTTGTGTACTTTTTTTATTGCTTCGGTGGTGTGGTCGGTAGTGCGTCGGCTTTCGACTCCGGAGTCTCGGGTTCGATCCCGGGTCGAATCAAATATTTGTGTGATCCACAAATGTTTGTTTCGGAGTTTGGGTGTTTTCTATGTATAATATGTATGTATTTAGAATTATATTAGTATGTTTATCAGTCTAGATCCCATAGCACAAGGTTATATTAGCTTAATATGGGCTTGATGACGTTGTGTGAGAATGTTCAAAATATTTATAAATAGTTATCACATTACAACAGATATCATAAAGTAATTTTACATTGGAAATCAATACCGTATCTGCACAATTTATTTAAGAACTAGTACGGTGTCTTGCTTGTGCTTCGCGCCGCACCACGCCATAGGTTTTGGCCTATAACTTTTGACCCCTTAGGGCTAGGTCAAATTTTCGATTTTTTGGCTTGCCTCCAGATCGAGGGCTATCCATAGAGGGGTCAAATCATTGGAGCATAAGCAGTTCTCGAGAGCTAAGGGGGGACAAAAATTACATTCACCATTTCTATATATAGATGAGTGCAATCTTTTAGGCATCCAGCTGTTAATAAATCGTTTAAAAAAAAGTCCTCGTCACGTGCACGCGGTGCATCTGGTGAAAGACGCACGAGGCGAGGGCAAGTGATTATGACACCAGTACAATTCAACAAATATTTTAGGATACATATTTTCTGTGAGATTTTCTGCAAATCTATCATCATTCACCGAGCCTGTTCCCAACTCGGTTGGGGTCGGCTTTCCAGTCTAACTGCTCGCGGCTGAAATTCGATATTTTCCGTGAAGCGACTGCCATCTGACCTCCACAACCCATGGGCGATATCGAAGTTCTGTAGTTAGACGGGTCGGATTTTTGATTAAGGGCTCCAACTACCCCTAACGACTGCCATAGATGTTCTTATGACAACCGGGACCGACGGCTTAACGTGCTTTCCGAGGCACGGAGGGGTCTCAGTGTCTTAAGAAATGGTCACAAATCCTAAAACCGGCCTGACTAGATGTTGCTTAACCTTTGCTATGTGTTAACATTGTCGGGTACCACTAGACCACGAGCAAATCATTATAGTACAGTCTTCTAGCAATAACAGGGTAAAGTCTGTCAACCATACCGTCTTGTTGTGTTTTATTATTATACTAGTGGTCCCGGCGAACTTCGTACCGCCTAAAATTTTGCTTATAAACCTTCCCTGAACCTCTACGAATATTTTAAGACCCAAATTAGCCAAATCGGTCCAGCCGTTCACGCGTGATGTCGTGACCAAGGGAAATAGGGATTCATTTTTATATATAGAGATATAGAGATTGTCGATATATTTTCAATAAGTTTGTGTTTGTTCAAATGCCTAAACTGATGAGATTAGATATAGTAGTGTAAGATACTATAAAGAAACCTACTCGTATATTTTTGTATTTTTAAAGCAATGAGTTTGCTTAAAATATTAAGAAAGAAATTATAAATAGCTCCAACGCTAACCTTAATAGCGCGATCTAGAAATTATGAATATGATATGAAGCAAAAATTCTATGTTGTCGGTATTGGTCATCGTAATCGTAGTTAAGTGGTCAGAGCATTCCCCCTGTTAGAGAAAGGCCGTGGGTTCGAGTCCGGCCGATGACATCAGTTTTTGTGATCTATTTATAATTTCTTTCTTATTAATATTTTAAGAATAACCTACTCGTGGTTAAATACCCTTCTTTATGCAAAAGATTCATAAACTACCATTTTTAATCTAGATCCTTTAACACAAGCTTACTTCTACACAGCGCTGTGTAAAAATGTTTTAAATATTTATTTCAGAATGTCCACTGTCGAATCAATACAACCGATATGATGACACTCCACAAATATCCATGATAGATATGGTGGCATTGATGGAAGACAACGAGGGTTTGACCGATGAGGATTTGCTGGAGATTCTGACTTGTCCGAGCCCTGTATGGTGGGAAGACCCACCTGATGATGGTTACCTTGAAGGTAGGACTTGATATCTAATAGTTAATAGTAAAAAAAGGAAGGAAAAAAAAGTAAAAATACATTACAAAAATAAACTAGGTATGCAATGCATTCTGCTGTTGCAATAATTGAGCTGAGTTTGTCGATCCGGGTCGAACTCCTAAACGACTGGACCAATCTTTATGAATTCAGATATATGCACTCACGGTGATGGTCACTATGACCGTGCCAAATTTCAAAAAGATCGGTCCAGTCGTTTAGGAGTATAATAAATAAACAGCACAGGGTACACAATCTCCCACAAAACCTAACCAAATATGTACCTATTTAAAAAAAAACAGAAGCGAGGGAGGCACATAGATTAAACACACACACATATCACGCCTATATTCCCGAAGGGGTAGGCAGAGGCGCATTACACACCCACAATTTGCAAGTTTTTTTAGTCGCACGTAATATGGGGCAAGCCTATTGCCGTCACCGGGCACTATAAAATGGGTTATGTCCAAAATGGCCGACTTAAAGTAATCAAATAAGCAGCTATGTTATAAATTTGAAAAATAAGTTTGAAACCCGTTACCTTGCGATGAGATGTTGATGAAAGGCAACAAAATCTTCGTGCCAGCCGCTGTGGCACAGACAAGGCGTCTCGGACTCATTAAAACGGACATAGAATAAAACAATAATTAAAAATGGAAATAAAAAATCAATAAAAAGAAAAGAAACAAAATAAATCTGAAGTCGGGACGGCCACCCGAAGCCAGCGCCTGAGCAGTTCAGTGCCTTCTCAGTGCACAAACTAGGCCCTCTCTCAGCTTAAAGCTGTTGTGAGACAGCGCTGGTTTTCAGAGAGGTTCTGTATAGTTAACAGATAAGTTAGTTCTAAGATCGCTCAATAGATGGCGTACCAAACCGTCCTGAATCGCGCTATTGATATTCACCATACCATACCGTACAGAATGTACATTTATAAACGAATGATATACGAATGTATGTAAGTTTCTCGCCCATAGGGGTTAGGTCCTCAACTGATAGTAGATGGCGCTCTGCCACGGACGGCCTAAGTTGCACACATATAGTTATTAACGCTCAATAATTTGAGCTAGTGGTTGCTCAATAAATTGGTAAAATATTCATCCTGAATTTAATTGGCAACAGAGCCCTCTAGTTATTGCAAAATTACTTAATAGTTAGTATTACTGCTGATAGATGGCGCTATGAAGCGACGCTTTAAGTCGCACACTGATACAGTAGTGATAGAAATATTAGAGGTTTTAAGATATTAGTGTCTTGGTCATTTGGTAGAACGTTTATCGTGTAGCTTGACACCTAATAGTTAATAGTACTAGCGTACAGAGTTGCACTCAGTACTGGTTAGTTCCTCTACTGATGGTTGATGACGCTCTAAAGCGACACCTTAACTCGCACACTGATACAATAGTGATCGCAATATTAGAGGCTTTTGGATATTGGTGGTGTTCCTACATCTGTCCTATACCGATATCAATAAAGTTCAGTGGACTGTATAACTGGTATATTATTTTAATCTTGACCGCGTACAATATGGCGTTAAAATTGAGTATGTAGGTATCAAACGACCGTATGCCTTGCGTCGTGATCGTTTGAGTTGTTATCTTCGTATGCGCAAGCGCCGCGGTGAGCCGAACGGTCTCCGACGACGACGGCCAATGTCTAGCGGAGACCCCCGAACAGTCTCTTGGTCAGTTGGTAGCATTAATTTTGAAAGTAGGGTTGGATACTTCTTGATTCATTGAATGACAACAGAGCCCTCTAGTTGTGTCTACGGCCAACTATAGTTAGTATAATTGTTGGTAGATGGCGCTCTGCAAGAGGCTTCCTAAGTCGCACACATATATGAACGCTCGATACTTAGGGTTAGTGGTATCTTGGCCCGTTGGTAAAACATTTGTCCTGAAAGTCATACCTTAAGCATGAAGGCTTCGCCACAGAATCGAGCCTTTGAGATAGTGATGTTGATCCAATTTTCACAGAGCGAGTATAGGATCTACATTTGACGTGTGTTCCGGGCTAGCGGCCACATTTTTTTATCGGATCAAGGAGATCCGAAGATCCGAGATAAAAACCTTTTTTTCCATCTCAAGCTTTTTGATTGGAAAAGCAATGAAAAATCCCAAATAATGTTTTTAATATTCCCGAGGTGGTATTCGACCATATGGGCGATCACTAGTTAATTATTTCAAACTTATTTTTCCAGATGCTATCTGCACGAGATCTTCAAGTACGTGTTTACAACAAGAGCCTAATGACGACAATAGGGTACAAGAACAAGGAGCTAATAAATCTTTCGACATAAAAAATAACACATTCAAAACCACAGCTAACCATTCATTCAATAAAAAGAAAAGAAAATTAGAAAACTTACTATTCAATATTAAAAATGACACAAAAAATAATACACTTAAAACAGAAAAGATAATAAAAGATGGTGACATTAAAAATAAGTCTGGCAACACTGATGATGAAGACTTGTCAGATATAAGTTTTAACGAAGAAGAATTGATTAATAATTTAGAAAATATGGACATTCCAATTGAACAAACAGACATACAAAATGTTGCCCAAACTAAAAATAAAAACACAAATATTGCTAAAAGTATTCAATCTTGTATTAATGAACAAAAAGGTTTAGTGACACAAACAAAAAATGAAATTACAGTGCCAGATGTGTTGCCACCGTTAAAAAGGAAACCAGATATTAAACAAAATAATGATATAAATTCTGATTTTTCAGACTGTAACGTAGATTATAATTTAGATCATTCAAATTTTAGATTTATATCGGACGAAGATATTATTTCAGAGACTAATTCAAGTACAAGAATTGGAAAACAATTGCAAATTGTCGATATCAGTTCGAGTTTAGGTGAAAGTAGTTCAACAATAGACCTAGACGCAGTCACAGACTACGCAATTAAAAAAGATGAAATTGAAACAAAAATGGCGGATAGTTGTGATAAAGACAATGATGTTTTACCCAAAAAGACTATAAACGATTTGACAGAATATATAACGGTTTATAAAATAATGTCCTGCGATGAAAATAATGATGAAATGGAACAAATAAAACCAGAAAGTTCAAATAATAATAAAATAGACAACACAAAAGGGCATATTAATAATTTTTTTAAAAAGTGCAAAGGTAACAAACGTTTAAAAAAAAGTGACATTACGTTTCCCGCCATACCTGTAAAAAGTTCAAATTCGAAAGAAGAACGCTATAGTGATGGCGACGAGGAAAATCGACTAAAACCTTGCGATGTTTGTGTACAAAAGATCGAGAATGGTACTAAAGAGTTTTCATGCGAGAAATGTGAACGACATTTCACGTGCGATTTATGTAGTTTTTTTGCTGAAAATAAGGAACTTTATACAAAACATATTTCTAAATGTTCGCTCGGTCGAATATCGTGGAAAAATAATTGTATTGTCAGTCAAACTTAGTAAAAAAAAACCTGCATTAATATAAAATTACGCCTCTATTATAATCACTGGCAACATTGTAGCAATTTAAAAAGTTTCAGTACTCGTTACTTTAAGTTCCACATTCACGATGAAACCATTCGGGTTTCACAACCATTGTCAAAATTGACTGACCAATCTCCCATTTTTGATGGTTGTCGAAACATTTTGGATTCCCAAATAGATTGATTGATATCCACAGAGTGAAAAACATGCACTACGCCATGGAAGTAGTACGAATTACGGAAGAATTTTCGGGGATCTATCCTTTTTACTCTATGGTGAAGCTATGCACAATGTGTATTATCTATGGCGATGTGTTCTAAACTGGTCCCCAAAGTGACGGGGGCGACAACCGCGCTTTCGCGACTGATGCCCAACTTAAAGGGACCCAACGATTCCTGCAGGAGACTGTACCTGGGGATCGTGAGGAGTATGGCCGTGTACGGGGCTCCCGTATGGGCGCCGGGCTGAGGACCTTGGCCGTCAGAACAATTAGAGGGTACCGCACGATCTACATAGAGGCTACATGTCTCCTAGCCGCGACCCCTCCATGGGACCTGGAAGCGAGAGCCCTTGCGTCATTGTTTCAATGGCACAAGGAGGCGCTGGAGCGGCACCACAGGCCTGCGTCTCGAGAAATCGAGGCCCAGCGGTCCCAACTCCGCCAGGATCTCATGGAGACTTGGAAGGTGCGACTTGAGCAACCGTGGGGAACCACCACCATCGCGGCGGTGAGACCGATCATGGGGGACTGTCTGCAGAGGCAGCACGGGGGCCTCACGTATCGTGCGACACAGATCATCACCGGGCACGGAAACTTCGGTGGTTATCTGTTGATGTGTGGTCACATCCGCGTGTCAAAACTGCGAGGCTTCAGGCGAAGACACGGCAGTCCATACGTTGGTGGAATGCTCAGCATGGGCGAGTCAGCGCCGGGACCTCGTGGGCCTGGGCGTCGATACGCTCTCGCTGGAGACCATGCTACGAGCCATGGTCGCTAGCGAGAGTCAGTGGAACGCGACCGTTTCCTTCTGCGAGCAGGTTATGCTCGTAAAGGAGGTTCCGAAGCGTTCGGCGAGGGCGCCGCAGAAGTGACTACGCCCAGGACCATCGACTTCCATGATCGGGGCCTGAGGAAATTGTGTTCTAAACGGTAGCACCATCCATGGTACCATGTATGGGGTGCACCCATCATTTATTATTTTTATTTATTTATTTTATTTATTCACTAAACACTGTTACCGCTTTGCCAGGAAATGTTATAGGTAAACGTTAAAGGCACTTACAATAAATAGGTACGCTAAACCACAGAATAGTAGCAAACAAAACTGATATTACTGATTTATGATAAGTGATAGCTGCGGAACCCAAATGGTTTCATTGTGAATGTGGACTTTAAAAACAATATTGCAGTATAATATGTACTTAATCCGAATGAAATAAAGACTATTATTTAATTAACTGTGATATTTTATGAGTGAAGATTGTTAAATATTGTGAATAAATATGTAGTTTTATTTAGCGTTTATTTGGCTGCGAGCTGGCAACGTCGCTTTTGTAGATTTTTAGTGATATTTCATACACACATACATACTGTAATCAATTTTAGCGATATTAGAAAAAAAAATTCGAATAAATTTGTTAAAACTAAAATTAGAAAACTTATTGCTTAGAAATATATTATGTATCCGTAAAATTGTAAATACCGTTAGATTGTAATAAATCTCGCATGATTGATACAATGATTGTAGTTGTTGGCGATTAGAAAAGAGTAGCTGTGAGTTTTTATTGCCAGGTTCTTCTCTCACTGGCAAGCGGCAGCTCTAAAAAAAAAACCAAGAGTGAGTCTGACTCGCCCACAAAGGGTTGTGTACCAAAAAAAACGTCCCGGCCAATCCCGGCACCCGACCGGTGCTGCCCCTAGCGGATCTTTTTGGTATCTTCAGAGGTAAGACTGGCTTTTACGCTACCTACCTACCTAATTGTTATTATACATGAGTAATAATCTCGAAATCTACGAATATATCATATGTGCAACGAAATACTGTTTTATTGTACCTTCCTCGAGAACTACTCTATCCATTGTTGAAAACATTCTAATGATATTATGAACTAGCTGTTGCCCGCGGCTCCGCCTGCGTGGATGTCGGTTATCGCGACCAAACATACCATCATAAATTGACCAATAATAATAAAAAGTGACATCTATATATCTCCGTTAAATTCAGTTTATTATATTTTGGTCACATCTCCCGTTCTAATCAACCGATTGCGATGAAACAAACGTAAGATTTTAAGTCTGGCCAAGCCCTGTCTAACAAAAAAAACCACATCAAAATCCGTTCAGTAGTTTCTGCGTCCATCGCGAACAAACAGACAAACAGTATCGTTAACATAACCCAAGTATTTTTTTTCAAATATCCAATGTACAGACACGACCACTTTACAATTATATAATAGTATAGATAATAAATTCTATGATAGTTCTTTCACTGTTGAGGCCGCACGTTTGTGGAATGCACTGCCAGTACATATAAAACGCGCACAGTCACTGATGTCCTTCAAATCCCTGGTGAAGGACCATTATTTATCGCTGGTTGTTTAAATTATAACACTGCAGAGCTCATGGTTGCTTCGAATGCAATTGGTGCATCCTGTTAATTTGCTTCAGATTTGCAAATGATTGCTGTTATTTATAATAATGTAGGTACACTATACCTGTATGTTATTAAGGTTTTTTTGTGTCCGTTTCGACTGCTCGGCCACTATGTCGTAGAAAAAAAAAACCTATGTCAGCATTTCGAAGGAATTTGTAAAAGACGAACAGTGAAAACCGCAAATTCGAAGAGTCAATATTTAGAAAGTTATAGGGTTTAAGAGCGTGTACGCCTACAGCGCGATGTTAAGTTTAGGTAATTCAAACCCACACAGAAGAAGCGCGACACGAGTGTAAAGGCCTGGGCAAACCAAAAGCAGGACAGGCGCAGCGCCTGAGCCGGGCAGGTCAGTTGCGTCGCGGTTGATGTCACACCAGAAACATGAGCAGTCAGAAAGCAGTTTGAAGGCGGTCCTGCTTTATAACCGCGTTATGTGTGTCGTATCGATCGCTTGTATTGAATTACAACCGCTTGTAACTGCGCTGCGTCTGTCCCGCTCAACTGCTCTAGTGTGACCACTCAAAATGGCGGAAGTAGTAATACAACGTGTGCTAACTGCGCCTGCGCTGCCACCGCCCCGCGTCTGCGCTGCTCCCGTCCAAATGTTTTGTCGAAAAGCAGTGCGTGCGCGGCGCAGTGGCGGAGCAGGTATCGTTCAGCGGGCCCGCGTTTGTTCAGTGTGTCATCCCTCATATAACTACATTATTTACTAACGTAGACGCACTGCTACCGCGCTGCAACTGCTTTTGGTTTGCCCAGGCCTTAACTGTGTGTGAAGCGCTGGCGTGCTATAATCAAACTAATATAAAAACAATGGTAAGTAAAATGTTTTAAGAAAAAACTTTAAAAAAATTATATAATAGCATTAATTTTTCGCAGAATTAAAAGACAACAAAACGTCGACAATTGTTTCGCCTCTAAACGAGGCATTATCAAGACTGTCTCAGAGAGAACAGCAAAATTAGTGGTTGGAACGTGTTTGCTTATAAGTAAACGCGTGCAAATTTCAATATCGCGATGTAGGATTCTTTACAATAACTAACGTGGGTAGAAACCTCAGATCATGCTAACTAAGTTCCAAAAATAGGTATTCACCAATACTTGACCTTATCTGTTTGATTTCATTACTGTCTTGATAAGTTGCGTAGAAAACCCAAATGACACACACACAAACCAACAACAATTAATGTGTCTGTCTGTTCGTAAACAGATTAAGTAAGGGAGATGTGTGAAAATCTATTTGTTCGTTGAGTAAGGTGTCCGCATCTCTTCTAACTATTTCTAGCCTTTCCCAAACACTTAACTTGACCCGTTGACGTTTTGTTGTCTTTTAATTCTGCGAAAAATTAAGGGCCCAGATCGTGAAAATCACCGAAAAGAGTGTTACGATTTTTCATATTTAACCTATTTACATATGATTAATAACAACGATAATTTGTATATATTAAAATGAAAGACCAAAAATGATGTTAGTGCTAATTTTAACTCTTAAAACCCTGTAGTTGTTATATAATAAACGTCAACAAACGCACAAAATTGAGAAAAAATTCGAAAACCTGCCTTCGTATTTTTCAGATTTAACCCAATAAATCAACACAAATTGATAAAAAGAAACACTTTTTGAACACTGAAAAAGCCAATAAATATAACCATGTACTTTTTTTTGTACCTTTACAAACAAAGACTTCCCCTTTTAAAGCCCTAAAATCTAGATATGTTTTACGTAAATTCTCTAAAAAATGTATGCAAATTCAAACGCGTCCCGATAGAACGATCGTCGCAACTAATCGCCAGTGCGCCATAGAATTTCAAAGTGACTCCACGCGTGTCGGATGCTACAGCAAAATTACGTGTTGTGAATTTGTGTTTTTTGTGAAAAACTGTAAGTACAATATTTTTATAACTAATTTACTTTCAGTAAATAGAAAGTACCGATATAATGAAAGTCTGAAAGAAAACCATGATGGAACTAGATATAAATCGTAAGAAATACAAAATTATTTACTTTGTTGCGTAGGTCATTTTATGAACCTTGTAAAGTAGGTATCAATTCAGGCTTGAAACAATCAAAGCCCTGCCCACCTTATTTTCTCGAGATATGAACTGGCGGGGTATATAGTTCTCTGCACGACATACATAGATTTTTCAACATGATAAAGGCAATAGGTATCATAAACGTAATTGGTAATCGAGGGTCTCTTTTCGCAGGATAATTTGCTGAGTGCCATGCCAGCGAAAAGAAAATTTAGTACGCATTATAAAAACGTGAAAGCCAAAAGATCTCGGAATAAAATGTAAGTTCCTCCCTACTTATTTATTTACCTGCCTACTTGACTACGTCTTGTCCTAAATACCTAGAAAAAAATTACTAGATTTGTGTTAGTGTCAAGTAAAAATCCTAGTTTTATTACTTTTATTTGTGTGTATGCTTATCATGTCTTAGTAGTAATAATAATATAATCTATTTGCATTTTGAACAGGGTAGGTACATTACAAAGCAAATAGGTACAATGATTTAGATCGCCTGATTCAGACATATACCTACAACAGCATGTAAATATTGATTTGACATGTAATTAGATAGGTACACAATTAGGTATGTCAGTTTAAGAAGAAAAATTACAATGTCCAGTAGGTAATAATTACGTAATTTCAATATCTATATAAGTAATAAAGTCAATTTCTATAGGAACAATTTTCATAATAATAAATTTTATTACATAATATAGTATTAGTTTTCATATATTTATGTATTTCAAAGCAATGAGTTTGCTTACACTATTATTAGTTACAGTATTATTAGTTTTCATGTTCATCATGTCTAAATATGTGGAAGTGGAAGTAGGTGGCGTGCCTGGCGTAGGGTTGTACAAAAATTACAAAATAAATAAAAAGTGGATTTTGATGAATAATATTTCCAGTACTGAAAATGAAGAAAACCTTCAGGCCGAGACTCCGAGCAACACGCTGCTACGCGCTGCTACGCGCTGTATAGAGGTAAGTTGTTATACGTAATTCTTGTAGACTTGTTACATAAATAAACAAACTTGCTAGTGATGGGCGAAGTTGTTTTTTTTTGCAATATTTATTATTTTCATTGTGAGACAAACACATACTTCTCAATTACTTTCTCAAAAGAAAATTCACGTTCAAATCTCGTATTTTACCAAAATCAAGAATTTTTTTTGTAAAATATTATCTTTTACGCGACTGGTGTACGTATGTATGTATGTATACTAAGTAATATATCTTTGTGGCACGATAAGTTCAAAATTATTGAACCGATTTTAATGTTTTTAGTATCATTAGAATTGTCTTCTAAGCCCGAGTGACATAGAATAAGTGACGCCATAAAAAACCAATACGTATAGCGTAAAGGAAATTTATAATTTCTGTTCATCACGAACATAATATTGTATGAATTCTTTTGCACTTTTATATTTGTCTTCGTCAGTTATGAATATAAATAAATAAACAATAAAAATGTTAAAACCCGACAGATTAAAAAATGAAAATGTGTAATAAAAATAAATAACAACACCATTGTAATATAGCGTATTTAGCAGTCGGGGCCTATTTCTAAAGAAATATTTAGCTAGTCAGGAATATCTTCGAGCCTGTGAGGATTTCAATGGGTCTCAACTGTTGAATTCGATTTATTACAATAGTGTTCTTATTTATTTTAATGTAACATAATTCAAGACCGTAGACTTGTTTTCTTTTTACCTTTTGAGTTTTTATGCATATAGTCGGATTTATTAAATTTATGACGTGATAACGTCTTATAAATCGATGAACACCGGCAACACGCACAAAAAAGTGTCACATTATGTCACGCTAGGGTCAAGCGAGAGCGCAGTACAAGCGATGGAGAATAATATTATGACGTTATCCGATAAAATTATCGTCCTAAACCGACTTTACAAGCAACCAGTTTTTTATTATGTTTATTTATTCACTTTCATAATTGACGAAGACTGATAAAAACGTTTAAGATTTTGATCTAGTGTTCTGTGTTTCAAAGATGTATTCTAAGGGAGTTCTTAGCTATGTTTGAAGAAATTTGGCCCATACCTTTTGAATTATTTTTTATAATAAAAATCAAGCCATTATCTTTCTTTACAGGAACTAGTTATTGACAACCGTCAAGAGGGAAAGGTGGATGAAGTGGAAGTTGGGCGTAGAGTAGTGGATATTTCTTTTTTTTTTAAAGCTCTTCAGGCCATAGGGGACCACGGGCCAATGGATTGTAAGTTAAGTTACCTCAGTATAATAGGTGAAGTAAAAGTTGGTCTGGACTCAAAACTCATCATAAAATGTAGTATGTGTAATATGAAATTTACTGTGTGTTTGGTTGAAAAGAAAGAAGATAGCATGGAAGTGAATCATCAAATTGTGTCTGGTATCATATCATCTGGTGGGAGCTACTCTCAGTTAAAAACATTAAGTGCCGCAGTAGCCCTACCAATCATGTCACCTTCATTGTACAATGAAATTAATAATACGGTTTGCGATTGGTGGGAAAAGACAGCAGCACATTCCATGGCAGAAGCTGTCAAGGAAGAAGCGGAGTACGCAGTGTCTATAGGTAGTGTTGATAAAAATGGTACACCATTAATATCTGTTGCTGTTGACGGTTGTTGGAGCAAGAGATCTTATGGTAAGAATTTTTCCGCCTTATCCGGCGCAGCTGCGATAGTTGGCATTAAAACTAATAAAGTATTGTTTTTTGGAGTTAAAAATAAATACTGCGTAGTCTGTGCACGAGCCGCAAAGAACAACAGTCAGCCCCCGGAACACCATTGTTTCAAGAATTATTCAGGATCATCTACCGGGATGGAATCGACCATAATAGTTGAGGGGTTTAAACGTTCCTTTGTTGATCACGGTGTAATTTATAATAAATTTGTAGCAGACGGCGATTCCAGTACTTATAAAAAAATATTAGATTCGCGTCCGTACGATAATTTAATAGTAGAGAAAATTGAATGCAAAAATCATCTTTTACGAAACTACTGCAATAGCTTGGAGAAATTGTCGAAAGACACTAAGTATCCTTGCGAGTTGCGGAAATTCCTAAAAGAAAGGTATTTGCGTTTAAGAACGGGTGTAAAATGCGCGATTAAATATTGGGGGGATCAAAATCAGTCACTCGAAGAAAAAATAAAAAATCTTAGTGAAGATATTCTAAATGGTCCACAACACGTATTTGGTAATCACCAACATTGCAAGGAGTATTTTTGTAGACCTGACACTCGTCGAATAGAACCTGTTGGGTTACTTCCAGCAATTGTTGGATGCGGATTAATGGACGCGGTAGAAATTTTAAGTAAAAGACTGTCATATCATTCTAGAAGTTTAATTCATAATTGCACAAGTAATATAGTTGAAAGTTTTAACGGAGTAATTGCCAAATTAGTTGGGGGTAAGCGTGTAAATTATTCTTCCCGTGGTTCTTATGCGGGCCGATGCGCAGCTGCTGTTGTGTCTTTTAATACGGGATCGATTCATAGTAAAACTCATGAAGTCATATTTAAATCTAGTCCTAATCCTTTGATCGCGAAAGTGGAAAATAGTAATCGTAGAAACCGTTTAATTGCTAAACCTAAATTAAGATTGAAAAAAAGCCACAGCGCTGTATCGAAAGACGCTCGCTATGGACCAAACTGCGAAAAACCTGATCTGAGTCCAGAATTATATGAGAAAGCCAAGTCATCTTTTTTAGTTGATTTAAAGTTGTCTTGTGCTGAAATAGAGGAGCTTGAAATGTCGACCCATTTGCAAAGAAGTAGTGCTGAGTGAATGAGTACAAGGAGAAAATTACTAACCTCATCATCGTTCGGGGAAGTTTGTAAAAAACGAGAGAGCACAAGTTGTGCTGCTCTTGTTTGTAAAATCGTTTATGGTAGTAATATCTCCAGTTTGCCTGCTGTACGGTACGGTATCGAAAACGAAGAAACTGCATACAAGGTTGCGGTTTGTTCGTCGACGATCTTAATCAAAAAGTGTAAAAATGTTAACTCTAGTTTAAAATTAAGAGAACAAGCTAAATTATCTATGTTAGAACTTAAACAAAGTCATTTAAAATATTACACTGACACACAACGCTTAGAGTCACAAATAAAAAATTTGCAATTTGAATTAGAGTATGTAACTAAGAAATATGAATGGTCTCTAAAAGACTTTAATAAGTGTTCATCAAGTATAGATAAGGTACTCAAAACATCTAATTATAATACTGAGCGCCTTAATACCTTCATAAATAACCACTCATGCAATATCAATTGCACAAGTCCTTCTCAATCATTGGAGAACCAGGCTTCCCTTACAACTTGCTCACCTACTTCATTAGTGTATGAATTGTGTGACAGTGTAAAAAGTAATAGTCATACTGGATATACTAAACTAGTTTTATTTAGTGATGATATTGGAACTGATTTTAGTTCTTTTCTGATACAACAATTTAATTCAAATTGTTATTCAATTATTAATAACTGTTATCCAGGTGCATCTTTAAATGAAATTATGCAAAAGATATTAGTATATAATTTTGACTCAAACAGTAAAATAATTATTTTCTGCTCAAACAGGGGTAAAATTAACAAAAATGAACTATCCCTATACTTTGACAAAATGCAAAACTTAAATGTTGAACATGTAGTAATGTTTACATTACCATACATAAAAGGTGTGCCAGACGTGGAAAATTCTCTTAGATATAAGATAAATTTACAACTCAATTTAACTAGCCAATATAATAATAAATTCCATGTAATTGACTTTAATTCTGTTTTTAAGAGAACTGTATATAAATACAATTTGTCAACTTCTGACAGTAACTTTAACAATAACAAACATATTGTTTATGTAAACAAAGGTAGGTATTTTCTACCAAAGCATTATAAGAGACAAATAGCAAGTTTGCTATTCAATTATTTTTACACTTCAGCCAAGAACTTGGCTGACAAAACTGCTTTTATTGAGCAATGTAGATTTAGTGTTAAGACTTTGGAATCTGTTCCAAGTAATTTAAATTAAGTTCTACGACAACAGAGGCAATATTACCCTTTAGCAGACATAGTCAATTAATTGAATTAAATTTAGTTACAAATATTAATTACGTTAAAAAATGCCCTCCAAATCAAACCAAATCAAAAAATGTAAATTATATCAACATAGGGCATCAAAATATTGGTTGTTTAACACATGGCAAAGAGTTAGAGTTGGAACTGTTAATGAATTCAGACAATATTGATATTTTTTGTATTACAGAACATATGCGTAAGTCGTATGAGCTCATGTTCAATTTCAGTAATCACCGGGTTGGTAGTGCATTCTGCAGGGTGACCACAGTACGGGGGGGATCTTTGATTTTATTAAATAAACAACTTAAATTTAAAGAACGGAAAGATATTGTGTCTCTTTCTCTAGAGTGTAAAGTCGAACTGTCGTGCGTGGAAATGGAGCAATTCATAGTAGTATGCGTGTATAAACCTGGAACCTCACCCTTTTGCGAATTTGAGGAACTTATTGACAAAGTTCTATGTAAACTTGGAAAAACTAATAAGTACCTAATAGTATGTGGTGATTTTAATGTCGATTTACTTGTTAATACGCCTATGAGTTATAATATTTTAAATTTATTTAAATCACACAATCTTACAAACTTATTTTTGGAGCCTACTAGATATTGTAATACAATAGCCACTTGCCTGGATAATATATACAGCGATATGTTGCCAGAAAGTAAAAGTATTATAAAAAAGCTAGATTCAGACCATTGTGGGCAAATAGCATCTTTTAAAATCACTAAAGAAAAAGTTATAAAACGTAAAATATTATGTAGACCAATAACTGGTGACCGCTTGGAACGAATGAGGGTTGGACTTTGCAATAAAATTCCATTCTTAGACACTGGCTTAGATCCAAATGTAATGTATAAATTATTTTTTGATTCTTTTTACAACGAGTTCAACTCCATATTCAAGTCTAAGGAGGTCATGATTAGTGATAGTCCTACTTTCAGTGAATGGGCCACTGAGGGTATACACAAAAGTAGACAAAAACTTTATGAACTATACTCAGAAAGACAGCTTAATAGATCAGTTGAATTTCTAGATTATGTTAAAACTTATTCAAAAAAGTTTAAAGCAGATTGTTTAGCAGCTAAATCAAAATATATAAGTGATAAAATTCTCAATAGTGCAGACAAAGTTAAATCTACTTGGAAAATTATAAACGCGGAAAGAGGTCAACAAAAATTAAATGATAATCATTTTAAACTTAATATAAATGGTAAAATAACTACATCAGACTTCGAGGTCGCTAACGAATTTGAAAATTTTTTCTCCCGAATTCCTGTAGATTTGACAAAAACCCTAGGCTCTTCAACCCCCATTGCAGAATCTTGGTTAAAAGCAAACGTTCCTTGTTGTAACGTTATATTTAAATTCAGTAAAGTTAACATAAACACTATCTTAAAAACTTTTAAATCTTTAAATATCAAGAAAACAGCTGACCTCTGGGGCATCTCTGTGTATTTAGTAAATTCTTTTATTGAAATGGTTGCTCCTGAACTAGTATTAATATTTAATAATTGTGTTGATAGTGGTGTGTTCCCTGATTTAATGAAATCTAGTAAATTAATTCCCCTGTTTAAATCGGGTAGTACTTCAGATCCGTCCAATTTCCGTCCCATTTCTGTACTACCTACATTTAGTAAAATTTTTGAAAAAATTATGCTTAATCAAATGCAAAATCACTTTAACGTTAATAAACTATTACATACAAAACAATTCGGTTTCACTCGTGGTCGGTCCACCACTGATGCCGGAATTAAATTATTAGAGTGTATATACAGGGCCTGGGATGAGTCATATGATGCTTATGGTGTATTCTGCGACTTATCTAAGGCCTTCGATTGCGTTCAGCACCAGACTTTAATTAAGAAACTTGATCATTACGGAATCCGGGGGACGGCCTTGAATTTCGTCAATTCTTACTTAAGTGATAGGGTCCAGAAAGTAGTGATCAATGGTAAACAGTCACCTGGTTCTCCTGTAGCAATGGGGGTACCGCAGGGTTCAATTTTGGGACCTTTTCTTTTTCTAGTATATATTAATGATCTCCCTCACCTCATAAGAGACGACCACGAGGTAGTTTTGTTTGCTGATGACACTTCTTTAATATTTAAAGTTAAACGTGGACAGCGCGAACTTGACGATGTAAACATTACCCTCTCTAGGATAGTCCACTGGTTTTGTGCTAATAATTTATTATTAAATGAAAATAAAACTAAATGTGTAAGATTCACCTTACCTAATGTAAGACTTGTTAAAACCAGTGTTAAGGTTAGGGATGATATAATAGAATTGGTCGATGACACTGTCTTTCTGGGCATAACGTTAGACTCCAAATTGCAATGGGGGCCTCATATCGGGAAAATTTCGGCCAGGCTTAGTTCAGCAGCCTATGCTGTCAAAAAGATCCGACAACTTACAGACATTAAAACGGCGCGTCTTGTCTACTTCAGCTACTTCCACAGTATCATGACATATGGCATACTACTGTGGGGTAACGCTGCCGATATTGAATGCATCTTTGTGTTGCAGAAGAGGGCTATCCGGACTATCTATGGAATGGGGTCTCGGGAGTCATTAAGAGATAAGTTTAAGCATATTAACATCCTTACAGTGTATTCACAGTATATTTATGAAATTTTATTGTATACCCACAAGAACAAAAGTAAATTTGTGAAAAATAGTGATAATCATAATCTAAACTTAAGAAATAAGGATAAACTGGCTGTTCCTAAATTTAGGCTTCATAAAGTGAGTAATTCTTTTGCGGGGAACTTTATTCGAATGTACAATACATTGCCAACCGAAATAGCAAATTTATCTGTCAATAAATTTAAAAAACTAATAAAAAGTAAATTGTGCCATAAAGCTTATTATAGTATTAATGATTTCTTAGATGACAAGGCGGCCTGGTTGTAACAACGTAACGAATTGCTCCTTTCTAAATAACTCTGTATTAGATTTAAGATGAAATATTTTGAAAAAAGCCGAGCTGAGTTTCTTGAGGGCTCTTCTCAGTCTCGTTGCATTTTGGAACCCTCGGTAGAGTCACACCAACTTCTGACGAATCTAAATAATTTTCTGAAAATTTCAAAGATAATAAACGTTATTTTATTTTATTTTATTTTATTTTATTTTATTTTATTTTATTTTATTTTACGATCAATATGAATTTCTTGGTACTACACCAGATGGCATTTATGCAAACGGTTTAATTGAAATTAAGTGCCCACATTCTTTAGCTGGCATGACTCTTGATGAAGCAATGGCCAAACATACCTTTTGGGTTAAGGACAAGGCTTCCAAGGGTTATGTCATAAATAAAAATCATTACTGGTATTTCCAAATTCAGGGACAGCTACATATAACTAAAAGAAACGTTTGCATGCTTGGCATCTGGTTTGGTGCTACTGTACCTATGAAAGTTTATATTATAGAAAAGGACGACAAATTTTGGAAGGAGAAAATGGAGATGAAATTAGTTAGATTTTATGACGATTGCCTCCTTCCAGAATTAGTTGATCCTCGGCAGTCACGAAGCATGCCTATTCGTGACCCGCCCAATGTCATAGAGGCTATGAAAGAGAGGAAAGAAAGAGCTTTACGTGTTTTGAAAGAGAAGAACGTCTAATGATTTTGAAAGAGACTGAGGTAGCTTAACTACCCAGCCGGTCGATTCACGTAAACACGCCAGTTCAAAAGTCGTTTTAACTTAGAAACTTAGAAATCGCCTTTTGGTTTTCTGTTTTTAACGCACTTACTTATCTAGTCTTGGATTGTCATAAATCTTCCAATAGCTCAATTTCTATACAATTCCTATACGATTTTGAAGAGTTACCTGGTGTAAACCCAAGGTCCAATCCTAATGAAATTAAAATGTGACCACACGGGATCACCAGCTTTCAAATAAAAAAAAAAATCATCAAAATCGGTTCAAAAAATACAGCGAATTGAGAATCTTCTTCTTTTTTTAAGTCGGTTAAAAAGTGTGCGAAGTGACATTTTTAAGTCACTACGCTACGGTTTTTATTACGTGAATCGGGCAGCTGGTAACATTTTCATTCTGATAGGTTTTGCAATAGCAATTGATTTTATCATCAAATTAGTAGAAATCAGAATTTGATCAGTAATCATTAAAATGAAAATAACATTAGAAACTCTTAAACTCATATTTTGTTATTGTTTACTTTCGTTTAATTAAGTATATGAATAATTTATAAATTTCATGTTTGTTTATAACTAATTTTTGTACAACCCTAGCACGCTTTTTAGGTGGCGACTCATATTTTGTTTACTTTTAATTATATGAACCATTTTTATACTTGTGTTTCATTTATTGACAATTTTTTGTACAACCCTAGAAGATTTTTTAGATTGCGAGGTGATCGTAAGCAAAAAGTATTTGAGTTTACGCAATAGGCACATTTCCTTGCGTAGATATAAACACTAGCGAGGAAAGGCGTGATGTTATTTCGACCGTACTTCCTACTGAATTTGCAATTATTTTATTGAATGAAAATTTTACGAAATAAGAATAAACTTTGGTAGTAAAATTACAAATAAATACATAGGTACTCGTAGTTGGAATTTTAGGTAAGTAGAATACAAAAAGGTCAGTCCGGACCTGCTCTTGATGGTTTATTATAAATAGAAAATCATAAAAATTGTGTCTCAAACTACTCTTATTTATTTATCTAGTAATTAGGATCATTTTATAACGAAAACTACTCTTGGAATATTTTACAAATAGGCAGTCGTTTATTTCCAATAATTCAACATTTTTGTTATGCTGTAAATATTCAACTTCAATAACAATAACTCAACGTGGAACGTTTGTCGCAAAACATTTTCAAAATCGCGCTCTCTGGGTCATTCACCCGCCCGTCGGATGATTCGGGCAACAATAGCGCTGCTGTCGCTCAAAATCGACTTTATCCGTGCGCGGTCTGGGCCCTTAATGCTATTATATAATTTTTAAAAAGTTTTTTCTTAAAACATTTTACTTACCATTGTTTTGTCATGGATTTTCGCCAAGTAACGCCTGTTTCTATCCAATATTCAAACTAATATATCTTGATCCGTTCAAGTGAACACTATAGTTCCAGTGTAGTTAGTTTGAAAAAAAAAAATCATAAATTTATGATTGTTTTTGGTATTCAATTAAAACTTAGTAGTTTATTTTACGGGTGCCTGCCGTTTTGCCGAAAAGATTTTGACAAAATTTCATAACCCAAACAAATTTTAGCAACCTTTTTTTTTACCATTGCAATATTTCGAATGATTTTAGTACGCATATTTTTTTTGGTCAAATTTTTACTTGGCAAAATATTACCTACCAAGTATAATGTCTTTAGGGCATTTGGTCTTCAAATGATTTATTACAGTAAACAATCTTCAGACAATAAACTTATGGTGAAATGATTTGTTAAGACAAAAAATATGGGAAGTAAACAAAATGGGTAGGTTAGGTTAGGTTAAAACTGTGACCTCCTACACCAGAAACAACTTGCATTAATAGAAAAAGAAATGTTTTTAGTAGGTTACCCGGAACTGAACTATTTAGATTAGGTTAATTTTTTCTTTAACACATTTTTGTCATTGAAGCATTTGACTGAATAGGAAAGGGAGAATTGAAAACTGACTATACTAAATATTTGGCTTATTTGATTTTGCGTACAAACTGTTATTCCAACTGAAATATTTGATTAAATAAAAAATGTTAAAAGTACTAGTTGATAAACAAGTTATGGTTTTAAAAGTTAATTTCCAAAACCTTAGGTTTGCGTTAAAAGTTTTTGTGAATAGATTTTTTGCTAAGTAATAATTTGGCAAATGAAATTTTGCGAAATTTTTTTTGGGAAGTGAACATTTGCCAATTCCTTTCGGTCAAACAAGGGAGTGGAATTTAGTGTAGCGAGAAATGAAACAAAAGAAAAGAAGGAAATAACATCTTTATAAATTCAATTAATATGTCGTAGTTCTCAGCGGTATCGACCTGGACTTTCGTGGGTCTACCATTTTGCTCCTTCGTCATGACATTTTGCATGGTCATACTCAACAATTCCCGTTACTCCTTCATCATTTGAGTTTCTTTTACATTGCCTGTAGTGAAACCATAAACCAATAAGCACACAAACCTTGTTATTTTAAAGCAAGCGTAAGTATCATACAGTAATTAAATAAAAAAAATATGAAAACGAAACAGACTTAGGATAAAATAATATCAACGTTTTTAAATAAAATTGTATAGTATGTTAATCGTGTAAATCTATGGCATTGAAATACGATTGAAATTGCCATGGTTAACGGGCCTTTCTGAAATAAAACCTGGCTCAAGTAGACTAATAGTAAAAAGTACCACTAAACACTACAAGCTAAGTCACTTATTAGTATATAAATATGTTTTCATGCATCTCAAATACATTTGCTCTTAGCGTTATTAGGATTCAGATAAAACACCACATTATATAAGGATATAATATAAGGATGCAAAAGTGTATATTTTAATTTGGCGAAGCCGAGGGTTGAAGCTAGTATAGCATATATATCATATATCATATATACCTTTTAGCTCTTGGCTTTTCCAAATTTGTATATTTTTTTCGTTTTCGTTTCTTCTCTAAAAATAACTTGGTTATATTTCCCATTACGGTTGAAATATAATTTGTTGTGACTAAAAATATTGTCTGCCGTAAAAAAAAATTATATAATACTTTACTTACCAAAGTACCAAGATTTGTCGATGACGCTATAAATGTCTGCTATCCTTATACGCACGGCAAAGGTGAACACAGGTCAATCAGAGCGCCGAGCGACACATCCTCACTCTAGAAAGCCACGCGGCGAACTGATTTGAATAGATTGACGCGCTACGTTTTATAATAGTTTTCAAAAATTTATAGAAAATTAATAGTAATAAATTTATTAAAAATTCAAATTAGGTATTTTAAAAAAGATATTGATCTTTTAAGTTGAACTATTATTATATTGAATTTAATAAGATATATCGGTGAAAAAACCCTTTGAATTTCCTAATATTTCACATTGTTTGAATTTTAATTTCTTGTAATAATATACCTAAATCATAAAATCTTTTCAACTAAATATTTTCCTAAGGATCTTATCGATTGGTTAATAAATTAATTTTGTCACATATATTTGCAGCTTCGAAATTGATGCTGAAAGGGTAATTGAGAAAACCTCCGTTAGGTTATCTTAATAGAATGCACAAATACTGTATTAATCGAAATAGTTTCTCTACTAACTATTGAGATTACAAAATTGCCAAAAGTTATTATAGTAATTAACATTTTTGTAAGATAAGTAGTTCACGATATTAACAGGTTTGAAAAGTATTGTTTTTGAGTCAAATTGAGCATAGACGGCGACACGCTCTTAAACGTGGCCGCGCAGTCCGCACGAATTCAACTGCGCGGCCACCAGTTCTCTTAAACGAAGCTACGTACAAGTCTAATTCTTTTTGCTAATCACTGATATGATTTCGAAGAAAATGTAGATTATAAAAATAAAGCCCTACTGTTTGGACTTCACGACCTACAGCACTCCAAAGTTATGGCCGCGCAGTCCGCACAAAGCGAACCGCGCGGCCACCAGTTCTCTTAAACGGAGCGTTGTAGAAGTCTAATTCTTTTTGCTAATCACTGATACGATTTCGAAGAAAAAGTAGATTGTAAAAATGTAGCCCTAAAGTTTGGACTTCTCGTTCCACAGCACTCACGTAATGGCGAACCTCGCGGCCACGTGTTTCTTAAAGTAGAGCTTAAACGGAGTTTGGTAGAGGTCTCATTCTTTTTCCTAATGACTGATACGATTTCGAAGAATATGTAGACATCATGAATGAAGTTCTAATGTTTGAAAATCACGAGTTACAGAACTTAAACCCTGTAACTCGAGTTAAAAGAAGGGTGACCATGATTTACGTTGCGTCGACGAGATATTCCCATAAAAGACGTTTTAATGTCACGTATATTGCTATACTTTTTATCATAACAAGCAAATATTTTTAGTCCTTTGGTTTGGAATTGAATAGAGAAGTTTACTTATAGGATATAAAGAAAAAAAACACTCATCGATTGATTTATATTTCAGTGAATGGTGATCATCACAGTATACATATTGTTTAGTATTTCAGACTAATTATATATATAATGGGTACGGTAAAGGTATCAAGAGTTGAAGTGCAAGGTGATTTATCACTGACCTCAGCTCTGGCACCGATATTTACCTACTTAAATGTTAAAAATAGCTAATAATACCGGAAATGTAAATAAGCCAGATAAATATAGCTTCTTTCACAACTATTACAATAAAACAAATTATATATAAATAGATAAAACATATTATTACTATACCTAAACTATAAATCACATAATTAAAAAATCACAATTAGTTTTCATAATAGTAATTACAATAAAAATAATAATAACTTATTTACGTAAAATAAAATATAAAATAAAATAAAATAAAATAGGACTGCACCCCAATCACGTCCCAGTCCACCACCACATTGAGACTGCAAGACCGCATCTGCTCTGAGACGCAAATCTCAACCCCTGCTGATACTTCCTGGCTCCAGGCTACACCCTGGAGCACAACTTCCGTTCAATAGCAGGGGTTTGTTTCTATGTGCGTGATGACATCTGCGCTAGGCGTCTCCATAACTTAGAAGATCCCTCATCTTCTTCAATCTGGGTGCTTGTAGACACCGGCATCGAAAAAAATGTTTATGTGGGTGTCTACAGATCGCACAGCGGAGATCAGGAGACAACTAGGCTATTTGACCATCTGAGTGAGGCCGCCAATGTGGCTCAACAGAGGAATCCGACCGCACAAATCGTTTTTCTGGGGGACTTTAATGCCCACCACGAGCAGTGGCTGTTCCCTTACCAGAAAACAGACCATGCTGGTAGAGAGGCCTACAAGTTGGCTTTGTCTATGAACCTTTCCCAGCTGGTTGACCAGGCAACTCGAATACCTGACATTGAGAGCCACAATTGTCCACAAGAGCCAATTGTCTGGACCTTCTGCTGACCACTGAACCAGACCGATATCAAGTGTCAGTTTCAGCCCCCCTTGGCAGTTCTGACCACTGTCTGGTTAAGTCCATACTTTTGTGTCCCCCACCTGACTCCAGCCCTAGAGGCACTAGGCGGGTGTGGCGATATAAGTCAGCGGATTGGGATGAGATGCGACATTTCCTTGCATCTTACCCATGGCTGTTAGTCTGCTTTTCATCTGGCGATCCGTCGAGCTGCGCGTCTGCTGTTGCCGGGGTTATCGGTCGGGCGATGGAATACTTTACCGTTTTCTAACCGGCATCTGGCATCAGAGCTCAGCTCTGGTTTGGCTCTGACTGTTTGAAAGCTGAGGCAGACAAACAGTCGGCTTATGAAGCTTGGGTTGTTGCCAGAAATCGCAAAGCTCCGGACACGCGTTTAAAGAAGAAAGCCTTTAACAAGGCAGCCAAGTCCTGCAAAAGGGTCCTGATGAAGGCGCGCTTCAATCACGTTGGCCGCGTAGGAGCCAGACTCTCGTCTTACCCATCTGGGAGTAAGGAGTTTTGGTCTCTAGCCAAATGTGTTGAGGCGAATTTTTGTCGATCCTCACTCCCTCCTTTGCAGAAACCTGATGGAGCACTGGCACACACAGCTGTAGAAAAGGCTAATCTGTTTGCCTCTCTGTGTGCTGAAAATTCACGGCTAGATGCTGGTACTAAAACACCATCTCAGCTACCTCCTAGTGTTTGCAAAATGCTAGAAATCCGCATTCATCAAAAAAGAGGTTCTCAAAATACTACGCACTCTAGATGTGAATAAAGCCAGTGGTCCCGACGGTATTCCTGCCATTGTTCTGAGGAACTGCGCAGCCGAGTTGTCTCCTGTCCTGACACGCCTGTTCCGTGTGTCTTTTCGGGCTGGTAAAGTTCCGAAAGCTTGGAAGGTAGCTAACGTACAGCCAGTACCAAAAAAGGGTAGTCGTGCAGACCCTGTCAACTACCGCCTAATTGTGATCACCTCCATTCTCTGCAAGGTGATGGAGCGTGTAATAAACAATCGTCTACTGACATACCTCGTAGACAATGACCTCCTAAGTGATCGGCAATACGGGTTTCGCCAACGCCATTCTACTGGAGATCTTCTAGTGTATGCCACGCACCTCTGGAGTGAGGCACTTGAAAGATATGGTGAGACACTTGCTGTGTCACTTGACATTTCGAAGGCTTTGTCAAATAAACAATCAGTAGCACTTTTTACAAGAAAGGCTACTGGCTATATATATATTTATACTATGATATTAAAATGGAAAAAAGCCTGGATTCACACTATAAATCTTGGTCACCCTATTTTTTCCTTCGATTATAGGTTTTAAGTTCTGTAGGTCGTGTAGTTCTTAATTTTAGGCTTTACTCATACTGTCTACATATTCTTCGAAATGGTATCTGTAATTAGCAAAAATAATGGGACTTCTACTAAGCTCCGTTTAAGGTCCATTTAAGAAAAATAGTGGCCGCGCGGTTCGCATTGTGCGGACTGCGCGGCCATAACTTTGGAGTGCTGTAGGTCGTGAAGTCCAAACAGTAGGGCTTTATTTTTATAATCTACATTTTCTACGAAATTGTATCAGTGATTAGCAAAAAGAATTAGACTTGTACGTAGCTCCGTTTAAGAGAACTGGTGGCCGCGCAGTTGAATTCGTGCGGACTGCGCGGCCACGGTTAAACCCTTATAACTTTCTACATATTGACTCTTCGAATTTGCGGTTTTCACTGTTCGTCTTTTACAAATTCCTTCGAAATGCTGACATAAGTTTGTTTTTTCTACGACATAGTGGCCGAGCAGTCGAAACGGACACTACTAAGTTCCTATTGCGCTTGCTGACTCTCGAGGGATGCGACAACGGCGCTGTACACTGCACACCTGCGCGCTTCAACCGCGCGCCGTACTAAGTTCCTATTGCGCTTGCTGACTCTCGAGGGATGCGACAACGGCGCTGTACATTGCACACCTGCGCGCTTCAACCGTGCGCCGTACTAAGTTCCTATTGCGCTTGCTGACTCTCGAGGGATGCGACAACGGCGCTGTACATTGCACACCTGCGCGCTTCAACCGCGCGCCGTACAAAGTTCCTATTGCGCTTGCTGACTCTCGAGGGATGCGACAACGGTGCTGTACATTGCACACCTGCGCGCTTCAACCGCGCGCCGTACCAAGTTCCTATTGCGCTTGCTGACTCTCGAGGGATGCGACAACGGCGCTGTACATTGATGCGCCTGTATTCATTATTACGAATTATTTCTATGTCAACCATCAATGTACAGTCTTGTTTATTTTATAGATGGTATTTGTAATAATTACCTATATAGTATTCGAGTGCCAAGATTCCGCGTTGTATTTGTACCTACATACTGAATCCAATATCAGTATTTTTGATCTGAGCCATTCCACTAATATTTTTATTTTCGATAAACCCTCCTTTATTTAGGTACAACACCCACATGTTTATAATTGTAAAATGTATAGTGGGTAATCAGTTGAATGTCAATATTAGCGAAATGTGTTCTAAAAGTAAATAATAAAAAAAGTGTTACAAAAGTGAATTTTGTGAGTGATTGAGTATGAGTAAACACCTCTGATGATACCATAAGGTGAAACCGGGTCTACCGAAAATAAAAATATTTGTGGAATGGTGTGGAAGTGAGTTTTTTTCAAAAATGAATTACTATAAGTTCCACCAAGTGCCGACAATCGAAAGCATAAATTACTGTTAAGTAGGTACCAAGAAAAATACCTACAGAGCCACCTACCGTGTCCGGTTGTATATTTAAACCATTGTCGAACCCACTTGAACAAGCATTATAAATTTATTGGCTGCCTCGTTGGCGCAGTGGTTTGAGTATGCGACTGCCGTCTCCCTGAGGTCCCAGGTATGATTCCGGGTAGAATCAAATTATTTGTGTGATCCACAAATATTTAATAAGTTAATACTATCAGGCGTTACTTTTCGGAAGTCCATAGTTAAATAAAATAAATCTAACTACTTTGCAATATTCCGCCACTTCGGCCTAAGTGGGATTGGAGGGCGGACTTGTGTATGAATAAATACGAGAGTTGGGTAATTTGCATGTGGCGGAATATTGCAAAGTAGTTAGATTTATTTTATTTTATCCACAAATATTTGTTTTCGGAGTTTGGGTGTCTTCTATGTATGTATCCTACTTCCTATATACTATCCTACTAATTTATAACGCGAAAGTTTGTGAGTATGTACTCGTATGTATGTATGGATGGATGGATGTTTGTTACTCTTTCACGTAAAAACTACTGAATGGATTTTAATGGAACTTTACAATAATATAGCTTATACATCAGAATAACACATAGGTTACAATTTATAAAGATATTGTGTGAATTGTTCAAAATATGACGCGGCGCGACGGGAGCGGGAAAAAATCCAAATTACCACGCGGACGAAGTCGCGGGCGACGGTATGTTTATCAGTTGTCTAGATCCCACAGCACAAGCTTATATTAGCTTAATTTGGGATAGATGTCGTCGTGTGAGTATGTATGTAAAATATTTAGTTTTAGTAACATTACGACCGATTTGTCTAATTTTGGTCTTCGAATAGCGTAGATGCCTACAACTAAAATAAATAATTTAAATTAATATTCTACGTAAAGAATTTCAAAGTATATACGTATATTGTATTCAATATTACTATCTTTATTTTCTTTATTTATAATCATCAATTGAATCACTAATAGTGACGGATTTGACGCTACATAATAGTGACATCATTGTTGAGTTATTCATACAAATATCTATGAGGCGTATCGTTTTGACATTAATTTAATAAAAAGAAGGTGATTTGATTTGACAGTCACCTACCCAATTCTACCTACTTACCTATTTCAAACGTCAGAATAACTAGGTCGCCGCAGTCGCGTAACGTACCGTTACGCTGCAGCATATATTTGAGCGAAGCGAGTTTAAATTCAAAATTCTGGCATTCTAATAACCTGGGTAATTCTGTAAGCTATTGATGAGTGCAAGGAAATCCGAAATCGGCCGAGTATTCGCCGAGAAACAATTTAACATAATCGTTTGAAAAATAATTTGAGTCACCCGTTGAGAGCTCCGCTCAATAAAATAGGGTACTTTTTAAACTGTTTTTTTTTATTCCACGCGACCGCGGCCTCTCCCATGTCCATTGCTGAAATTTGCATGAAAGGGGCTCGTGGTCTAGTGGTAACCGACCGAACCAGGCCTGTCTTAGGATGAGTGACCAATTCTCAAGACATTGAGACCCCTTCGTGTCTCGGAGAGCACGTTAAGCCGTCGGACCCGTAGCTCTAATACAAAATCCGACTGTTCTAACTACAGAGCTTCGATATCGCGCATGGGTTGTGAAGGTCAGATGGCAGTCGCTTCACGGAAAATATCGAAGTTCAGCCGAATCGCAGTTAGACTGGAAAGTCGTCCCTAACTGCGTTGGGAAAACGCTCGTTGAAACAGACAAAAAAACAGAAAAAAAAAGTGTGTGTGTCAGCTCCGACGCACGACTGGAGTTTACTCCTTTATTACGAGTATCTAACCATACGCAAAAAGAGTTTATTCAACTGAAAAAAGATTAATATCATATGAAAGGGTAAATTCACAAATTAATGAAAAAATAATTTTCATATATAAAAATACATTTATTCAATTTTATATACATTAATTATAATTAATCGGCGAAATATTTTACATTAAACTTTTCACAATAGTCAATTTTAGATGTGCACAAATATTTCATTAGAAATTTGTATAAATTAGGTATATATTATTCTAACAATTATCATTTTTTTAAAATATTAATTAGATCAACATTGCCTTCATTATTAATTACAATAATAATAATAATAATACACTAATAATAATATAATACTGGCAACTCTGAACGTCTCAGACATCATTTTCATTCTTAAAATATTTTAATATTTTTATTCATATATTATTACCTAAATTCATACAATTACTTCAGATTTCATAATAATATCAGCAAAAAGTCAATACATAAAGGATTTTATAATATTTTAGAACTTTAGAACAATAAACATAGTCTACAAAATATGCAACGAAGATTTGACACATGTCATTCAATTAATTCAAAAATATCAACAACACATTCAATATTATGGTCAAACAATATGAAGTGATTGTGAGATGCAAACAAGAGCCAGAAGCAGAAATGCGCAAATAACACCCCCGGACTCGTCACTAAACTCCGCCTCGCAGGCACCGGACCGCACATCGCTGACACAGGTGCTCGCTGAGGCGTCGAGCTCTTCAAGTGACGAGTATTTCTCTCCGCCGTCGTCGCCAACACCTGTACGCCGGCGAGGGAGAGGCCGGCCGCCGAGCAGTTTGGGGCCCCGAAGCCTGCCAGCTTCGAGTAGGGTCCCCACTACCGGTGGTATTGTGCACCGCATGCGATGGACTTCATCCATCAATGAAAACGTTATGCGGGCATATTATGAGGCTACAGATGGGGAAACCAACCTGACTGCGTATCGTTCAAGGATGCTTCCTTTGTTTCAGGCTCTTGAACCAACAATTACCGTTGCCGTCCAACGACTATCGGATCAAGTGCGGGCTATCCAACGATGTAAGTTGTTGGATCAATCTGTGCTTGATCGACTACGCCTGGAAGTATTATCTACTCGTAAAGCTCCAGTGTCAACGAGAGCACCGTCACCTGTGACACAGACGGTTGCTACAAGTGCGACGTTAGCGGAACCCGCATTCGACGCAGAAAATGATACGAGTGATACGTCTATCCAGGTAAGCGAGCAATTGAGGAGTACTTTGGAAGATGTGATCTCGCAGTATAGGTTTATACCTAATTCTAGACCGCGGCTACCACGCTTGCCAATGCATAAGCGAAATCTGGCGTTGATGGGAGCCCTAAATGCATTGCTAGAACCGTACTTACGGACTAGCAGTGATTTGCTTGATACTCACTCGATTCTTTACTGTGGAGCGATTGCCGCTTGTCGTGTTGCACTCGTTAAATTCCCTGAAGTTAACCGTGCACCACGACCGGATGGTGTTCCCGTATGGCAGGCAAGAATCGAGCGACGTATCGGCACATTTAGGACTCTCATTGCAAAGCTTATCTCTTTCAGCCGGGGAAATAGTCGTCCCCGGGTCATGCGTTTCGTGACTCAGGCATTTGCTGGGACCGGTATTCGTCCCCAGCAATACTTAGCCAATGTCACGGAACGTATTGACTTTCTGAAACAGAAAGTGTATGCATGGGCAAGCCGTATCCGTCGTTATAGAGAGCGTGTAAATAGATACTGGCAGAATCGCATCTTCCAAAGTGACCAAAGGAAGGTGTACCGAGAGTGGGAGGGAACTGGACAACGTTTGAGCGACGGACAACTGCCAGATGCTCACACCATGAATCAATTCTGGCGTGACATATGGTCGGTGCCCGTCGAACATTCGGAGGGCGACTGGATCCGTGTCGTCGAGCGTGAATGCAATACCATCGAACCCATGGAGTCTATTACCATAGACTACGAAGACGTTAGTTGTGCAATTCGTACGGCCCCGAACTGGAAGAGTCCTGGGCCGGATGGATTGCACAACTTTTGGATAAAATGGGTTCAGAGCTCGCATGAACGCTTGGCAACACAGTATCAAGAAGCCGTCGAGTCTGGTTCCTTACCCGCTTTCATGACCACTGGCATCACCTTCCTGCTCCATAAATCAGGTAGTACCACGGAACCTAAAAACTATAGACCCATCACTTGCTTACCTACCATCTACAAGCTCCTTACATCTATTCTGAGAAGTAAAATAAACTCGCACATAGTATCTAATAATATCTTAGATAACGCTCAGAATGGATGTAGGGCTGGGTCTCGTGGCACTAAGGAGCTACTCCTCATTGATATGGCCATTAGCCAACAAGTCAAGCGGAGTAGAGGCGCCCTCTCTACTGCCTGGATTGACTACAAGAAGGCCTATGATTCGGTGCCTCATTCATGGCTGAGGAGGATTTTAGAGTTGTATAAAATTAATCCGACTCTTAAATCCTTCTTAGTCTCGTGTATGGGGCAGTGGACCACAGTCCTTCGTCAACCAGGTAGTGGTGGGCACGCCTCTGACCCGCAAGGCTTGATAAGGATCGAGCGTGGTATATTCCAGGGCGACAGTTTGAGTCCATTATGGTTTTGTTTAGCACTGAATCCACTTAGCACATTGCTGAAGGATTCAGGGCTAGGCTATCGGTTTCGTAGAGGGGGTGAGGTTATATCTCACCTGATGTACATGGATGACCTCAAACTGTTCACATTGAAGCACCAAGATTTAGTGACATTATTAAAAACTACGGAAATTTTTAGTAATGCCATTAAGATGGAGTTCGGTGTTGATAAGTGTGCGGTTATGCATGTACAACGGGGGAAGGTTGTAAATTCACCGAATTTACAACTTTCTGAGATAATAACTCTCAGATCTCTCTCCGAGACCGAAACATACAAATACCTAGGTATGTCAGAGTCATTGGGTATAGCGGTAGAGGATATTAAGAAATCGGTGAAAGAACGTTTTTTTGGCCGCCTGACAAAAGTTCTTAACAGTTCTTTGTCCGGTGGTAACAAAATGCGGGCTTTCAACGGTTGGGTGATACCTTTATTGTTATACTCCTTTGGCATACTTAGGTGGACTCAAACGGAACTAGACGCCCTGGATAGGCGAGTCCGTCAACAACTGACATTGCATCGAATGTTACACCCACGATCTTCTGTCATGAGACTGTACATTCCGCGGAAGTGGGGGGGTCGAGGCTTTTTGAATGCCAAGAACCTCCACAACCGTGAAGTGTGCAGTCTGAGAGATTACTTTCTACAGAACGGGTGTGACATTCATTGCGATGTCGTGATGGTTGACAAGGGCCTAACACCTCTTTCCTTGGCTAACGAGAACTGGCGTAAACCAAAGGTGCTAGGTACTGAAGACCGTAGGGACGTATGGAAGAGTAAGGAGCTACACGGGCGGTTCTACCGGGTCTTAACAGGACCCGACGTAGACCTGCTCGCTTCGGTGAACTGGCTACGTTTTGGGGACCTCTTTGGGGAAACTGAAGGTTTTGCCTGTGCAATTGCAGATGAGGTTATCAAGACGAACAACTATCGGAAATACATTATGAAGGACGGTACGGTCGACATTTGTCGAGCATGCCACCGTCCTGGTGAATCACTTCGCCATATTATTTCCGGTTGTTCGTATCTTGCTAACACCGAGTACTTGCATAGGCACAATCAAGTAGCCAGGATCATCCACCAGCAACTTGCTCTTCAATATGGCCTTATTGAGTTTGAAGTACCGTACTATAAGTACACACCAGTGCCAGTTCTTGAGAATGGTCGTGCATTGCTCTACTGGGACCGATCAATCATCACGGACAGGACTATTGTTGCCAATAGGCCCGATATCGTGTTGGTTGATCGGACCCAGCGTCGGGCAGTGCTCGTCGATATCGCCGTCCCGCATGACGAGAATCTCGTGAAGGCAGAGAAGGACAAACTTAGCAAGTACCTCGATTTGTCCTACGAGATAACCGCCATGTGGGACGTAGACTCGACGATCATTGTCCCGGTGGTCGTTTCGGCAAACGGATTAATAGCGAAGAGTCTCGATCAACATCTCAAGAGACTCTCGTTAGATTGTTGGATCAAGAGTCAGATTCAGAAGGTTGTTATCCTCGACACGTGCCGTATTGTTAGGAGGTTTCTTAGTCTGTAGCCTCCACCACCGGTAGTTTGGGTCCTACTCCGCTACTGGTGGGTCACTATTTTTTATATTTTTAAATGTATTTGTGTTTTTTATAAATGTATTTAAAAATGTATAAAATAAAAATATAAATGAATAAACGATAATATAAAATAAGAATAGAAATGAATAAACGATATATTAAAAAAAAGTGTGTGTGTCAGCTCCGACGCACGACTGGAGTTTACTCCTTAAGTACGAGTATCTAACCATAACAAATTAGAAAGTTGCGCACTAGAGGTGCGCACCAAAAACGTGACACGATTTTCGTTAATTGTTAGTAGGTTTTACCCCTCGGATTTTTCTCATACCGGGCGCCTTATATATGAAAATCGATTCTTAAGGAGTAAACACCAAAAAATTCGGTTGTCTGTAAAGTCGGTTTACTGACGATAGTTGAACGTGACAATGACAACGTTATACATGGGGCACACTAAAAGTTTTGCACTTCTAGCTAATCGGAACTAAGTATTTGAATTTCGAATGTTATATTTTTTTAAACGTTGCAACCTTCTTAGTAATAAAAAAAAACAATTGGCGGGAAATCATTTGTCAATTGTTTTTTATCACACATCTTAGTTCTACGTATGCAACGAAAATGGAATTAAGTCGAAAAGATTTTAGAGCGATGATTTTTTATGATTTTAAAAGTTCTCTCTCTCCGCAAGACTGTGCAGCTCGTCTTCAAAATGCTTTTGGGAGAGAAGCACCTTGTTTGAGCACCTTGAGGCGATGGTTGGCTGAATTTGAGAGAGGTCGAGTTTCTTTACATGACGAATTTCGTGACGGGCGGCCTTCAACTGCTGTCAACGAAAGTAATGTAGCTACTGTTAAGCGGTTAATTGAAGAAAACCCGCGGATTACCTATGAGACAATTCGAGGACTATTAGGGTTTGGTATGAGTCAAATCCAGAAAATTTTACACGAAGAATTGAAAGTTCGGAAACTTTGTTGTCGTTGGATCCCTCATGAACTGACAGCGGAGCAGAAGCGGGCTCGCGTGGAATGGTGCTCACAGATGCTACTGAAGTACGACCACGGACATTCAATGCTGTTTATGACATTGTCACAGGAGACGGAACGTGGATTTATTGTTTTGAACCCGAAAAAAACAGCAATCTTGTGAATGGGTGTTTGAAAATGAGAACAAGCCAACAAAAGTGAGGCAGGTGAGAAACGTTGGTAAAAAAATGATCGCGTTTTTTTTCTCAGCTACGGGTTCCATCTATACAATTCCACTTGAAGATCAAAAGAGTGTTAATGCTGAGTGGTATTCTACAATTTGTTTAACCAGGGTGTTAGAAAAAGTTCGCGAAAGACGACCCAAAAGCAGCGTTCTCCTATATCATGACAACGCTTCTTCACACACGGCCAACAAAACAAAGTAATTTTTAGCTTCCGAAAATGTACAACTCGTCACCCATCCTGCGCATAGCCCCGACCTAGCACCCTGTGACAGAAATCACAGGGTGTTAGGTCGGGGCTATTTTCCCCAAATCAAAGATTTGATGAGAGGTTTCACTTTTACCAACTCCGAAGAGGCAGTGATAGCGTTCAATCAGCACGTAGAAAACATGCCTTCAGAACTGTGGTCCTCCTGTTTTAAAAAATGGTTCGATCGCATGAAAAAATGTTTAAAATGTAAAGGAGAGTATTTTGAAAAGCAATAAACATAATATTTTGGTTTTAACATATTGTTTTTTTAAGTTACGCAAAACTTATAGTGTGACCTACGCAACTGCCGAACGCACCTCTTTGTCGCTTGTTCCGCGCTCTCGCTTGCACTTCAAGCCTTAAATGGAACGCCTCAGAGCGAGGTAACGCCACATGACGTCATGTTTTTTCGTGCGTGCAGCCGGCTCCATCGAATTATAAGACGTTGTCACGTCAAAAACAAGTAAAACATTGACTTGCAATTACCGAAATGGGACCAAATAGTTATTGAAATGAGACAACTCGGGAAGCTGTACATTTCAATTAAAAAATAACAAAATCAATTCACCTAGTCCAAAGAAATACGGTTTACGGTATAAGATATTTATTTCTCAATGATTTACAACAAATCTTACGAGATCTAATACTACTACTTATATAGAGAAATTATAAAATATTTCACAATCGCACATGGTTCAGTTGTACATTGTATTAACTATTACAGTACCCGGCGATAAATATTGCACATCGACCTTTGGAAAGAGACAATCGGCTTATTTCGGTTTCGTAGAGCGTTATCTATCTATCTACAATTTCATGATTTTTTCACTCAAAAATCAAGCGTTCTCAGGAGCAGGTTTTGTTCGAGACCGAATTTTGAATTAGGACGCTTCGGGTGCAAAGGGGCTCTACCAACATCTCTATCAAAAGCTCTATCAACATCAGGGCCCCAGCGACCTCACCTGCTAGTGGCGCACCTGCTGATCAACGGACGAGGCTCGTTAATTTACGGTACCCATGGAGTGGCTTCGGCCCCTACGTGGGTACCAGGTGGTACAACAGTGTTGGTCCGGGGGGGTACCACCGTGCAGCTGTGCTAAAGCCCCCCAAGTAACCCAGCTCAGGCTGGGTTCCGTTAGGGGTTCAGCAGCTGCACCGCCGGGCCCGGGGCGGTGTATGGTGCAGCAGGCATGGGACCAGTGGGGACGAAGCGGAGTCTAGTGTGGGTGGTGTGGGTCGATTCGCCGGCCAGGGAGACCACGGGAGGCAACGGCGTTGCCGCGGCCGCCCGCAATACAGTCATGGGGCCTGTATTGCGGGCGCCCTCATACGCCTGGGGCCAACCACCCCAGGAGGCTGCCCCACATGTTGCGCATAATCCTGATGTGGGATCGCCGCTCCGGGTGGTAACCGGTGTGGGGTAGCGGCGGCCTTGCATCAGGGGGGTTTGGGAATCCTTCCGTCCGGCGAGTCGGCTCCGACCTAACCACACGGTTCCAGACGAAGCTAGCTCCTGCGCTTTGTCACTTACTGCTGCACCAAATGTCGCCCTGTCTTTACGCTTCTTCTTCAAATTTACTATGGCAGTGCAACATAAGAAAAGAAAACGTTCCACAGCGGTCCCAGGAAACCAGAAAAAACAGAAAACTTCACTTTTCGAGGTGGAGTTCACCAACATCCGTGGACTCCATGCGAACCTCTATGCCGTCCACCATCACCTAGAGACGGCACGGCCCGCTGTGATGTTCCTCACGGAGACACAAATACGCCGCCCTGACGACACGTCTTACCTGTGTTACCCCGGCTATGTCATCGAGGAACAATTTCGAGATAAAGCCGGGGTGTGCGTGTTCGTTAGGGCGGATGTTTGCTGTCGCCGGTTGCGCTGCCTAGAGAACCCCTCCAACTCCGTCCTCTGGCTGCACGTAGACCATGACTCTATGAGCCAGATCTACGTGTGCGTCTACCGTTCCCACACAGGGGGTTCTGAGACAACAAAGCTCTTCCAGTACCTCAGCGAGACGGCTGATGATGTGTTTCTGGGGGACTTCAATGGCCATCACATTGAATGGCTGGGGTCCCTCAGGACTGATCATGCGGGTAGGGCCGCCCACGCGTTCGCTCTCTCCCACGGTCTGACACAGATGGTATGCGGGATCACCCGGATACCAGACAGGTCAGATCACGCGCCCGCTCTCCTGGATCTACTGCTGACGAGTCGCCCAGCCCAGTACAGTGTTTCGGTAGGAGCCCCATTGGGTAGTTCCGACCACTGTGTGGTTCACGCTGGCATGAAGGTGTCACTTCCTGCACGTGCTGTAGAAATGGCACGACGTCTATGGCACTACTCGTCAGAGGATTGGGACGGTCTACGCAATTATTATGCGTCCGTCCCCTGGAGCCAGCGCTGCTTTGTAGGAAAGGCTCCTTCGGAAAGCGCTTCTGCGATTGCTGGCGAGATCAGTTTAGGCATGGAATATTACATCCCTTTCACTGATGTCGCCAGTATCCGCAGAGCCCGTCCCTGGTTCGGGCGAGATTGTGCCAAAGCTGTTCGACAAAAACAGTCGGCATATCGCGCCTGGATCAGGGCCCGGGCTGTGCGCAACTCAAACGTGGGCCACCTCAAAGCAGCGTACAACCGGGCCACAAAATTCAGCAAGAGGGCCTTTAAGAGAGCGGATGCCCAGCGCGTCTCGCGGCTTGGTCAGGAGCTCACTTCCCATCCCACGGGCAGCCGTGGATACTGGCAACTGGCCAAAGCCGTGCAATCTAACTTTTGTCAGCCCTCGCTGCGTTACCCAGATGGAACACTGGCTCACAAAGCCCAAGAGAAAGCGGACATGCTCGCAGACCTCTTTGCGGCTAATTCCCGGGTCGACGACCGTGGCCTGGAGCCCCCCGCCATCGCCAACTGTGGCCACACTATGCCTGACATTGTACTCAGGCAATGCGATGTACGGGCAGTGCTGCGATCACTCGACACGCGGAAAGCCAGTGGCCCTGACGGCATTCCAGCGGTGGTACTACGGAACTGCGCAGCTGTCTCTTGTACTAGCTCGTCTGTACCGCCTGTCTTACTCCACAGGAATCGTGCCGGAGGTCTGGAAGGAGGCGAACGTACAACCGATCCCCAAGAAAGGGGATCGGTCTGATCCAGGCAACTGTCGACCCATAGCTGTCACCTCAGTCATCTGCAAGGTGTTTGAGCTCATCATCAACAAGCAGCTCATGCGATACCTCGAAGATCACTCGCTAATTAGTGATCGGCCATACGGCTTCAGGCCAAAACGATCAACGGGTGATCTTCTGGCATTCGTAACGCATGTCTGGGGTGAGGCTATGGAAAGGCATGGCGAGTCCTTGGCGATTAGCCTGGACATCGCCAAAGCCTTCGATAGAGTCTGGCATGCTTCGCTCCTTTCCAAGCTTCCGGCCTACCTACTCAACTGTGCAGCTGGATGGCCAGCTTTCTGAACGAACGCCGAATGCGGGTCCTCTGCGATGGTCAGGCTTCTCGCTTTTCGCAAGTGAATGCCGGGGTGCCGCAGGGGTCCGTGCTGTCATCAACACTCTTCCTTCTGCATATCGTGAAGTGTAATCCACAAGGAATAGAATGGTGGCAAAAGTTTTTACGTAAATTGAAAAATAGTGCCATATTATCAAAAAACAATTTTCGTGAAATCGTTACTTTTTACGAATTTTTTATCAAAAAAGTGACAAGTGCTCATAAATCATCAACCGGTCTTGCAAATCACCTTTTATGTTTTGACAGCTGTATAACTAATACACTAATTTCGAGTACATAGTTGAATGAAGATTAGCGCAGTTGCGTAAGCGGTAGCTTTTTTATAGATACAGTGTCAGTGGTTGTGGGTTCGATCCCGACTACACAAAAAAAACACTTTTTGTAATTTTGGCGACATATTTATTTACACTTATCATACAATTATCACAGCCAGCAGTACAAGATGCCAAAAAGACAATCCAAAACATTAACTAGTGGATTATCTGATGTTGATTCAATAATGTCACCTCGAGAATGCCCTAGTGCTTCGGATATATCAATTCATAGCACAGCAAAAAGGAATGTTACCCTTCGGCATAAGTCAAATGTTAACACTCAAACAGAAAACTCATTTGAAGAGTTATTATCCATATCCTCAGAGGATGAGTATTCTTCTCCTGATGTCACCCCAAAAATTCACGAGTTGAATCGAAGCCTGCCCAATTTGAGTTGCAATATTGTTGACGACATTCAAGTTTTGAGAGAGAAAATATTTACCCTAGAGGAGAAGTTAAGTATAGCGGAACATGAAATTGACGCCCTGATAGGAGAAAATGGCAACCAAGCTAAACAAATTACGTTTTATAAGTTACGAATTAACCCAGATATGTAAAACCACCACCTCAAAGAAAAATCATAGCAAAGCACGTGATAGTAAATTATCTAAAACTAAATTAAATTTCACATATAGTGAAGATCAACCTACGCCTATAAAACATATTTTTGTGTTAGAGGATGAAAACGAATTAGTGAGTATGCCGTATGAGTAGTGAGTACGAAATCTAATATTCTAGAGAATGAGAATGTTTCATTGAGTCCAGAATCATTGAGACTTATGAAAAAATGCAGTACCAGGCTGAGAAACTATGAATCAAATTCCCAACCTAGCCCCAAAAATACAGACCTTGTAAATAACACAGGCGCCACCGGAATAATTGGAAAGCAAAAAAATATTTTTATATTAGGCGACCATATTGAGGCGCGAGGCATATCTACACGTTTTCTAAATGAGAAAATGGGGGGGGGGGGATGTGTGAAAACGGTAACTATAAGCCGTATGCACTTATAAAACCAGACGCCCCAAGCTCTGAAATGCTTACACAATGTGACAGTATTGCCAAAAATGTGTCAGATGAAGATATTGTGATCCTGAGTATTGGAAGTAATGATAGCAACATACAAAAACTACATTATAATCTAAGTTTAATTATCAATAGGTTTAACTCAGCAAGTGCATATATCGCCCCTGTATATTTTAACCATTATTTGAATACTAAGAAGTTGAATAAGACACTAAAACTATGGACTAGTCATTTAAAAAACTGTACTACTTTAGATCATTACTATTTTAATAGATAGTTATAAATATTACAATTATGCTGACTATGTATGTCGAAGTGTTGAGATGTGTGTTAGTTATAATGTTTACAAAAATACTTACTTATTACCTAAGAAAATAAAAGCATACCTTATGAGATCTAGCTTGAGTAGAAATGGGCACTCTAAACATGAAGAGCCTAAGTCAAGATTGCCGAGTAGGGAGTTTGTGAAAAAGGGTACTATACCGTATTACTTTGCGATAAGACATTGAGTAATGCTAACTATCCTAGTACTAGTCACCAAAAAGATTTTTTTTGTCCCTAATTCTGGTAACAGCTTGACTCTCATGCATCAAAACATACACGGTATTCTAAGCAAAAGGGAAATATTTGAATTAACTCTAGGTATCATTAAACACAAAGTTAGGCCGGATATAATATGCCTGACAGAAACGTTTGTTAAATCGGGTTCTGAGCGAAACATACTGACTATGAACAGCATCCAGCTATTGTAGACCTAAAAAAAGGGGTGGAAGCTGCATAATGGTAAAAAGGGGTATTTCATTTAAAAAACTAGACCTCTTTAATGACCTTAGACAGATTTTTCATTTTGAACTTTGTGCAGTTAAGCTGGAACCAGAAAACTTAATTATAATTTGCATTTATAGGGTTCCTTCAAGAAACACTAGACATTTACAATATTTTTTTGATGGTTTAAACCGCTTGCTATTTAGATACCTCTCAAAATACTCGAAAAGTAACCTAATAATTGCAGGGGATTTAAACATAAATACGCTTGACATTAATAAAAATACAACTCTACAATTAATTGACATGTTAACCAAATATAACCTGACATCTTACATAAATGACCCTACGAGACGTAAATCGTGTATTGATTTAATAATTAGCAACATTCAGACTGCGAAGGGGTGGCTGCTGCCGCTTCGTCTCTCGGACCACAATACCGCTCAGCTTATCACATGGCCCGCGGTATGTCATACTAAAAAGCCTCCTGAGTATGTATTCAGCTTTAAACGATGTTACTCCAGTGAGAATATAGACAGATTTTGTGAATATTTACCTAGCATACAGTATGTAAAGTTTTATGAGGAAACGGACTTAAACTTTTCATTTAATGTTTTTTATGACAATTTTTGCCTTCTGTATAAACTCTGTTTTCCCTTGATTAGGGTAAAAACAAATGTTCTGAAAAAAAATAATTGGATGTCAAAGGGACTGAGAACAAGCTGTCATTATAAGAGAAATCTGCGTCAAAGATATTATTCGAGTGGGTCTAAAAAAGACAAGCATAACTATTTACGGTATGACAAATTATTAAAAAAGTGTATTGAGACATCAAAACGAAATAGTAATAAAAAATATGTTTTAAATTGCAAAAACAAGTGTAAGGCCACTTGGTCAGTGATAAAAAGTGAAACGGAAGTTGCACATAAAGCAAATTACATAGCTGAGATAATAAACGGCAATAAGAGAGTTACGAATGGATTGGAAATAGTAAATAACTTTAACGACTTCTTTATATCTTTAACTAATGTTACAAACAGCCTTGTGCATAATACATGTACTAAAAATAAACAGGTTAAATCTATATTTCTGTCTCCAATTAATGAGCCATATATGTTTAGAACCATTATGTCTCTCACCAACTCCACATCTGAAGGTTACGACTCAATAAGCACAAAAATTGTCAAGTTGTGCAGTAGACAATTAACACCCATATTGACATATTTGGTAAATCTCTCATTGGAGACCGGTATATTTCCTGATAAACTAAATACTCAGTAATTAAACCTCTATATAAAAAAGAAGATAAAAAGAATATGAATAACTATCGACCAGTAGCCTTACTGCCGATATTCTCAAAAAATTTTGAAAGAGTTATGCACAAGCTTACGTCATTCTTTACAGTTAACAACACTATTGTTGAAAATCAATTTGGCTTTCAAAGAAACAAATCCACCAGAGATGCGGCTTTCTTTTTGGTAGATGACATACTCCGACAAGTTAATGACAAAATGTTCACAACCGTTATGTTCCTTGATATGTCTAAGGCATTCGATTTTGTTCCACATAAACAGCTCTTGGAAAAACTTGAACATAACGGCATTAGAGGACATGCATTAAGTTGGATAGAATCCTACTTGACAGATCGGTACCAATGTGTTGATGTTGTGCAACTCAACTCAAATAATTATACTGACATGAAAGATCACAATATAAAGTAATCAAGTTCGGAGTTCCGCAAGGCAGTGTGCTGGGTCCCCTTCTCTTTTTGTATTACATTAATGACCTACCTGATAGCACACCTAACAGAACAATTTTATTTGCTGACGATGTATCTGTAATAGTTAATACAAGGAGAAATCTGACATCTTTACAACATGAAATTGACATTAATAATACTTTGACATTAATCATAAACTGGATGAAAAATAATAATTTACAAATAAATCTATCTAAGACACATATAATCAATTTTAATAATCTTATTAATAATAAAATTCGTATAACATACAACGGACAGAATCTATTGATGGTGGAACACACTACATTTCTTGGTATAAATATTAATAGTAAACTAAACTGGAAAGAACATATAGAAAAAGTCGCCAACAAAATTAATGGATTTTCATTCGCGTTATACAAACTCACAAAAGTATCAAATCAAAGTAAGGCTTACACAGCGTACTCCGCTTATGTGGAATCGGTGTTAAGGTATGGACTGCTTGTATGGGGAAATGGGACCAATATAGATAAGGCATTTATTGCACAAAAGCGGTGCATACGATCTTTATGTAACATTGCCCCTGATGTTTCTTGTATTTAAAAAAGTAAAAAAGTATTTAAAAAAACTTAAATTTCTTACACTACCTTCCCTATACATCATGGAAGCAATAAAATTTGTAAAACAACACCCTGAAGTATTTAAACGGGCAAAAGATATTATGAGACGTAATAATATTAGAGATCCAGATAGACTGGTATTGGGCGTTATACCCAGAACGACCCGAATGCAAAAAACAGTTACATAATGTGTGTGAAACTGTTCAATAAGGTCCCTGAACATATTAAGACACTGCCAACAAACAAATGTCTTGCAGCTCTAAAGGAGTGGCTAGTCGACAAGGTGTTTTATTCGATTAATGATTTCCTAAATGGTTAAATGTTAGTAATCTGTATCTTGCTGAATCGAATTTGTTTAAATATAAAATAAAATTATAAACTAGTAAATATTCAACTATTAATTAGGATTACTGACATTATATAAAAATTTGCATGCTATCAGAATATGGCTAAGTGGGCTTGCTCTGTTAACATAACTAAGTACTTACCTAAAGCTTATGTAATACCATTATTATGTACCACCCCATTTATTGCAAATAAATATTATGAATTATGAATTATGAATTATCAATGATATGCTATACCTCCGGAACATTCATTGTTATGCAGATGCCAGCACATTGCACGGGAGCTACTGGGCTCGTCCGGCGGCGGGGCGGTCGGAGATTGAGAAGGAAAGACAACAACTCGTGGCTGATCTCGATAGGAACCTCAACTGTATCTCTCAATGGGGTACCGAGAACCTGGTCGAGTTCAATGCCCGCAAAACACAGACGTGTGCATTTACAGCGGAGAAATCCCCTTTCCTTCCCCTACCCTCTCTTCAGAATGCATTATTACCAATGAAGGACAACCTTGACATCCTTGGCATAGACGTTCGTCGAGAGCTCAATAATAAAAACTACATCGAAAGATGTATAGGGCTAGCTTCGCGGAAACTAGGAATCCTGAATAAGGTAAAGCGATTATTTACACCGCACCAGAGGTGTCTGCTGTACAAGACGCAGATTAGACCCTGCGTCGAATACTGCTCTCACCTCTGGGACGGCTCCGCGAAGTATTTGCTGGACGCTCTCGACGCTATGCAGCGACGGGCTATCCGTATTATAGATTGTCCGGAGGTAACGGGAAGCATTGTGCCGCTAGCTCAGCGCCGAACAATAGCTTCCTTGGCCGCATTCTACCGTATTTACCACGGCGAGTGTTCTGAAGAGCTCTTCAATCTGATCCCACCCTCTTCCTTCCGATCCCGAACAACGCGTGCCGGGCAGAGATGCCACCCCCACACAGTGGATAGCATGTTCGCGAGAACCGAACGTTTTAAACGTTCGTTTCTCTGCCGAACGATAGTAGCCTGGAACGCCCTGCCTGTGCACGTGTTTCCTCCCACATATAACCTTGGGTTCTCTAAGCGGAGCGTGAAGAGGCACATCAGTAGGTCGTCAAGTTGAGGGCCACTCTATAGTATTGTGCGCTGTGAGAGTGGCCCACAATCGCTAGACGTCGTCACGACTTACCACCAGGCGGGCGGCGTCAATTTTAAGAACCCAATATAAAGAAAAAAAAAGAAAAAAAGAAAGGACCCTTAAAAAAGTTATTGACCAAAAATATGTTAACAACCGATTTTCATGATTTTTGCACTCAAAAAATTAAGCATTCTCAGGAGCAGGTTTTGTTCGAGACCAAATTTTTGATTTAGGACCCTCAAAAAAAGTTATTGACCAAAAATATGTCAATAACTTTTTTTGAGGGTCCTAAATCAAAATTCGGTCTCGAACAAAACCTGCACTATATAGATTGATAAATGCCTTAATAGAAATAGTCGCTTCGCTCAATTGCATGGTGCAGCGCAGTACCACGGCAGCGACCGCAGCTCCTAGTTATCTAAACTACCCGCCACCTCATAGACACACCACCCATGTTGTGGGTACTCCGGCTACTCGTGCAATACCGAGCAAAATACCGGTGATCAAATATATTTATTAATACTTCTACCTAGTGAATCTACCTAGTGAAGATATGAGGCAACGAAACATCAATCGAAAAAAATCCTTAAAAAAATAAGAAAATCGACATAATTTGATAGTTTTAATCATATCTCAGTAAGCAACGGTGTTTCCGTCATAATTCTCCGAATTATGTTTTTCCGTAGCTTTGATTTCTTGATTCGGTGCATCTGTTATTTCTTTAGTCTGTGGGTCTGTTATTTCTTTACTCTGTGGTTCTGTGATTTCTTTAGTCGATGGTTCTGTAATTTCTTCAGTCGGTGGATCTATTTTGATTTCTGGAATCGTTGGTTTTGTGTTTTTTGTGGGTGGGGGGGACGGTCTATTATCTCTTTCTTTGCATCGTTTAGAATAGAGCCCGTTAAGAGTGCGTACGTCCCCATCGCTTAACTCTGTACTGCGACCCATCGTTAATGTTTTCTGCCACAGGTAGTCCTGTGAACGGATATTTTATTTATTCACTAGCGGATGCCCGCAGCTTCGCCCGCTTGACAAATAATATATACAAAAACCCTCCTCGAGAACCACTCTATCCATTGGTGAAAACAGCATGCAAATTGGTGCAGTAGTTTTTGAGTTTATCGCGAACATACGCGGCGAAGGACTTCCTCCGTACCCAAAGGGTAAAACGGGAATCCTATTACTGAGACTTCGCTGTCCGTCCGTCCGTCTGTCTTGTGCTGTATCTCATGAACCGTGATAGTTAGAAAGTAGAAATTTGCACAGTTGATGTATTTCTGTTGCCTCTATAACAACAAATAAGTACTAAACAACAGAATTAAATCATAACTAGTTATCCCAGCGAACTTTGTATCGCCTCAAATATAAAAAAAAAAACAAAAAAAAAAACCTTCCCTAAACTTCTAGGAATATTTTAATATAATGTATTAATATATATTAAAATAATATTATATATAAATGTATGTATTATTAATTATAATTGAAAAAACGCGACGGACGGACAGACAGACAAATTGTCGTATTAAATATATAGATGTGCGTGCGCGTGTCTGGTTGCCTTTTAGGTTAACTCTGGCACTGGGCACAAATCCATGCCCAAACGCTCAATTGCAATACCGAACAACGTTTCCTTGTCCCGCACCGCGAACTAGTTCAGAGCAACTAGTTCTTCTGTGCGGGAAAAATCAAGCATTACCTTGACATTGGTGAAACCTGCGCGATGGAGTCACGTCCTTAAAAAAAAGAAGAAGAAGCTCCCATATGTAATTTGTTTTGCCATTTTTATAGATAATGGGTACGGAAACCTTAGTGCGTGAGTCCGACTCGACTGGCACTTGACCGGTATTTTGAGTTGTGAGGTTACTTTGTTAAGCCTTACTTGTATAGGGGTTACAGTTTGTTGTCCAAGCTTGCAATTACGGCACAAATAGTTGGCGGAAGCGTGGGTTACACTCAAGAAATCATAAGGAATAAAGTGACCTTCTTCATCCATAATCAACTTATTTACACCCTCTTTTTTTAGATAGAATTCCTTCCCTAGCACCAAGAAAACATAATTACAATTAAAATATTGGATAGAAACAGGCGTTACTTAAAATCCATGACAAAACAATGGTAAGTAAAATGTTTTTAAGAAAAAACCTTTTAAATTTATATAATAGCATTAATTTTTCGCAGAATTAAAAGGACAACAAAACGTCGACAATTGTTTCGCCTCTAAACGAGGCATTATCAAGACTGTCTCAGAGAGAACAGCCTAACGTAACGAACAGGCGTGAGGCTAGGTCAGTGTCGGGGCAAAACATCCTTCAAGCATTTATGGCATCGGTCTTGCATCGCACCTCGGAATCAATAACCTGATCAAAATTTTTATTTTTTTCCTCGATAAAAGTGAAAAAGCCATCTTCTAAAATCGGGGATCCCAGGAGGTGTAGAGAAGTTTTGTCTAAAACTTTTATGTTGGGGGCCAAACAGTTGAGTTTAGAGATAGTTGTTAATTTATCTGTGTTTTCAGATATAAAAATCTCACATTTATTCGGGTTCAATTCTAAAGCCAATTGACTGAAACTCGTTCTTTATGAGAGCTGAATCTTGTAAAACCGTCTCTACTTTCCCCCCTAAAGTCCCGTCATCTAGGTAATATATAGTGTATGTTGAATTTTGATTTTATTTTTTTAATGATTGGAACGGATCACCTTGCTGACATCCAACGGCAGAATTCAAAAAGTGGTCTTTATAAATAAATTTTATTGGCTCACTATAGCATTGCCAAAGGAAGTTAACAATTTTGGAGGTTTCTAATTTGGCCTGTATCAGCAAGGTGTCCCTGTTTACAGAGTTGAAGGCGTTTTTCCTTACAACCTCCTTTTGAACCAAAACCTAATTGAAAGGGCTGAAATTTGGTAGTAAGCTCCGTACCATAAAACGACAACAAATTTTGGCTGCCAAATGCCGCAAAGTGTTACCTACGGCAATGGGACGAATGCCACCATCCTTCTTGTGCAAGGCACGTAAATGGCCCCATACAAAATATCTGTGATGCCACTGTCCACATTGCCTGCGAGCATGAGGTTGACTAGAGCTGTTAGCTCCCTCAGAAGTGCAACACCAGCTTTCCCAGCGCTCGGACACAACAGATCCTTAAGGTGCTGTGGTGTCAGACCGTCATGTCCACCAGCTGATCCAAAACGAAAGGAGTCAACAGCTGTGCGCACATCCTTGGCAGTAGTGTCAAGATAAAAGATATTAACATAAAAGACATTTACCTATTTCGACATTGTTCCAATTAATTTCGATATATTTATTCCTGTCAAAGCGGTTTGACATCATTGGTACGCCCAGGATACGCATCAGCAAATTCAGGGTGTGACTCGCATGTCCACGGGCCCCCGAAGCAAAGCTCGACAGTCGCAAATACTGGGGCTAATAAAAGAAAGGGTGTTTAGTATCATTCTCGTTCAAAATACAATAATCGCAAGGTTTTAGTCGATTTTCTTCGTTTTCAACATTACTTAGTTCTTCTTTTAAATTTGAACGGGAAATGTTTTTTTTTATTTTGGCGCTCAAATATGGCGGTGAATGGGTGACCGCACTTCAATCTTGGGGTGTCTATGAGTTAGTGTGACTTATTTTATGTTTTGTTTTGATTTTACATAATTATTCAATTGAAATAGGTAACTAAAGAGTTGGTTGTATGTCCATTAATTGACTTTTGCCCGCCCAAATGGACGAATATACGTAGGTATTAGCGGCTTGTTCACAATAAGGAGATGCCTGCATCTCGTCGTCAAAATCTACGAACTTACACATCGCATTGCAAGAACTTGCGGGTTCATTAGTATCGTTCATTTGGGCGATGGTACGTCCCATCGCTGTTTTTTACGGTGCGAACTCGCAACGCCACAATTCGCTTTATGTGTACCTACCTAGGTGTTTTATACGTGTATTTTTGTGAACCTTACGTTTAAAAAGTTAATATTTGTGTTGAATCATTTATCACTTACTTTTACATCATCGATGTGACCCTGTGCCGGTATATCTGCGCCATTATGTGTAAACCAAATATCACATGATTTATTTTCATACAACTTGATGAACTTTACGCATGACTTTGTATTGATGGCTGTCATTGCAGTCTCAACGGCCCACATATCATCCGTATACACTACAAGGAATACCAATAGTACTTAAATTTGTCAAAACCTAAGAATTTGGTAGATGCATAGTTGTTGCTAAAAACACTGACTTTGGTAAAAAAATCTAAGGGCACTCTTGCTTTCATCGTCCTGCGTTTTTCGACAAAGCGCGCCGATCTCGTCCGCAATGCGCAATTCTTAAATAATTAAACATTTTCAGAATAGTTTAAACAAACTCATTGCTTAAAAATTCTATTCTATTTATTAAACTTCAAAATTACAGAATTGGTAAGGATTCTTTTAAAAATTCAGTGTTTAAATATCGTTGTAACACAATACACTGGTACCGTAGTTCGGTAGGATTCCGGTAGGTGGATCCAACGCTGACCTTAATAGCGCGATCTAGAAACATAATATACTAGGTCGCCACCCTGCTTCGCGGCAGCATATTAGAGCGCAGATCACATATCTTTGTATAAAAAAAATTTGTTTTTTTTTAAATGCAATATTTTTTGAGGGCCAAAATTGAAAATTCGGGCTCCGTTAGAATGATGTTAGTTAAATCTAGTTTAATTTGATATATAAATTGTTGAAATCGGAAGAGTATTGACAGAGATCTCGCATAAGAAAGGATTGAACCTTCTTGCACCATGAGAGCTACGCTCGTTACGCTCTAATAACCGATTTTAATAAAAAAATTTAAATGAAAGCTACTTCTTTCCAAGTGGTCCCATTCTGACAATTATTTGGTTCGATTTCGGTAATATGAAGTCGGTTGTTGTGTCAATATGTGACGTGTATTTTTGTGATTTATAATTTCTATCTTAATATTTCGCAATATTACAATTCAACTTACTAAGGTTCTCATCAACACCATAATAAACGGTAGCAGAAGGAAAAATAATCTTTTCGTAGTAATCTTTTGTTGCCGCAAACCCTTTAAAAGCCCGTCGTACTATAGGCGGCTCATCAAACGCCGCCAGGCATTCGTCGTGGTAATGCGAATTGATGTAGTCACGGTCATTTGCCGACAATAACCCATTAGGAAGATTTTTAGCCCATTTCTAGAATCATAACATTTATAAAACAAAGTCATTTCCACTGTATGTCCGTCCCTATGTATGTTTAGGGCACTTTTTCTGTTATGAGTTTTATCACCAGCGGATCTCGCCCGCAATGTGTGTCGACGTCAACTTCAAATCAGTTCACGACTAGCTTACCACGGCGCGCGGCGTGCGGGCGGCCCGCGTGTCATGAAACGCATTTCATTATTGTATGAAATTTGACATTGACACTGACACGCGAGGGCGAGATCCGCAAGGCACTGGTGGACAGGAAAAGCGCTTTTAGATCTTTAAAACTACGCATGGGATTTAGATGCGGTTTTCACCAATGGACAGAGTGGTTCTCGAGAAAGGTTTTAGTATAAAATGTGTTATGCGGGTGTTAGCTAGTAATAAATAAATATCAACTTTGAAACTGTTGCGTTTTAGAATTGACTGAACGAGTGATGCGTCTTCAATCCGAGATTGGCCAATTTTACTTTCATCCGTCCGTCTGTCTGTATGTGTGTCGGTCGGAGCAGACACAGTTTTTATCCGATCTCCACGAAACTTGGCACAAGTATTAGTTGACTGAGGGAGCGAAGCTCGCGAAGGTTCCGTTTCAACTTGCAGACTGGGGAGAATTTCTTTCGTCTGTAGGTACCCATCTACGGGTTCTGTCAGATCATGTTTGAGGCCGTATTTATCAACAGATTTGCATGAAACTTTACACACACACTCCTTGCTTACAATGAATAACATTTGAATGATATTTTTTGGATTGTATGACAAATGAAAGAGTAATAAAGAAAATTGAAGAAGAAATTTTCTAAACAAAGCCGTCGAAAATCTGTTCTTAAATAACCACAACTTTAGTAAAAACAGGCCAAGGGCGAGTCGGACTCGCGCACACCAAAACGGCAAAAAATCACGTTTGTTGTATGGGAGCACCCTTAAATATTTATTTTTATTTGTTGTTATAGAGGCAATAGAAATACATCATCCGTGAAAATTTCAACGTTCTAACCACCACGGTACATGAGATACAGCCCAAGACAGACAGACGGATGGACAGCGAAGTCTCAGTTCCCGTTTTACCCTCTGGGTGCGGAACCCTAAAAACAAAAACAGCATTTACTGGTTTAAATAAAAGTTCTCTCAACTTCGTCAACTCGGGAATCTAATCGCAACATTGAACTCATTTCTGTGCGTAAAATTGTAAAAGTAAAAAGCGAAGTTATTTTTTGAACAGGATGGAGCACCCTGTCACATGCACCCCTTAGCTTACAAGAGTCACCTAGATGTAGAAAAAAGAAACCATTTGAATATTACACCTATACTCAGATTTGAGGCGGTTTTTATTTTTTTTAACGTGGTCGGTGATGCATTTACGCACTTCACCGTCTCGCTGCGGGGGGTAGCGAGACGGCTTCGTGTGGGACTCCCGGCCCTAGGATTAAAAAACGGGCCGGACTACCTACTAAAACCTATCCACGGTGTTTCTCCTTCGCCTTAGCCGGGCCCTCGGATAGGTAGAGACTGCTAAGCGACGGCGGCCCGGCAAAGAGGCGCTTTTTAGAAGCTCTTCTCAGAGCTCAGCTTTCTCAACATTGAAGCGACGCCCCCGAAACACATAAGGGGCGTCGAACTCCTCAGGGCTTTTTGTGTGAGCGGTGGGCCCCCCGACCCACCGCCCACGGCCCTATCAGTCGGGGGCTTGGGCGTATGCAATACGCCGTCGCCCTCTGACTGGTGCCCGGCGGGGCGGAAGCGTGCGGCCTGCACGCTCCCGTTCCCGCAGGGCCTCTCTCTTTGTCGCCATCACCTCCCGAGTGAAGGAGGCGACGACGGCGGCCCTAGATTTGAGGCGGTACCTACGAACTTCGCCGGGAGCTATCTTACCTGTTCGTTGGACTTGGCTGAATGTCCTGCAAAAATAATTTAAAAAAAATTAAGATTTTTTTTATCAATTAATTATTTTTTTGTATTACATAAGTATTAAAAAATTATTAATAGTCACGAACATTATAAATATTACATAGTTATTTAGGTTCCTCACGTTAACCACCCCAAAGAGTGTGGTACAGTCTCAGGTAACCTCCAATTTTCCGAAATATGCCTGGAGTATGTTGGTACTTAGTAAAGTTGTCAAAATTAAGATACTTATATCTGGTTGTCAGTTCTGCCTACCTGTTCTGTGAAATAGGACTGACCTTGTATGGGAATGCTAGTTCGCAGCATTTCAACCACCATTTTCGCTATTTCGACTTCGTTTATACATTTGTAACCTATTTTCATATCCTGAAATAGTTCATTTTGATGACAAGCGAGTAAAATAATATATATACACGCTGATTTTATCATCGTCAGCAGTCGAAAGGGTTCGCTCTCGGAATAATATTTAGATTCCTTTTTTAACATCTAAATTACTGTACTGATAATAATAAAAAATATATTAATTTCTGTAATTCTTCTCACTTGATCAAGTTTAACATTAGTAGCAGTACGATATTTCATTGATGAATTGACGCCAACAACAATTAAATGATAATAATTTTAAACTTAATATAAATGGTAAAATAACTACATCAGACTTCGAGGTCGCCAACGAATTTGAAATTTTTTTCTCCCGCATTCCTGTAGATTTGACAAAAACAGGCTCTTCAACCCCCATTGCAGAATCTTTGTTAAAAGCAAACGTTCCTTGTTGTAACGTTATATTTAAATTCAGTAAAGTTAACATAAACTATCTTAAAAACTTTTAAATCTTTAAATATCAAGAAAACAGCTGACCTCTGGAGCATCACTGTGTATTTAGTAAATTCTTTTATTGAAATGGTTGCTCCTGAACTAGTAATAATATTGAATAATTGTGTTGATAGTGGTGTGTTCCCTGATTTAATGAAATCTAGTAAATTAATTCCCCTGTTTAAATCGGGTAGTACTTCAGATCCGTCCAATTTCCGTCCCGTTTCTGTACTACCTACATTTAGTAAAATTTTTGAAAAAAATATGCTTAATCAAATGCAAAATCACTTTAACGTTAATAAACTATTACATGCAAAACAATTCGGTTTCACTCGTGGTCGGTCCACCACTGATGCCGGAATTAAATTATTAGAGTGTATATACAGGGCCTGGGATGAGTCATATGATGCTTATGGTGTATTCTGTGACTTATCTAAGGCCTTTGATTGCGTTCAGCACCAGACTTTAATTAAGAAACTTGATCATTACGGAATCCGGGGGATGGCCTTGAATTTCGTCAATTCTTACTTAAGTGATAGGGTCCAGAAAGTAGTGATCAATGGTAAACAGTCACCTGGTTCTCCTGTAGCAATGGGGGTACCACAGGGTTCAATTTTGGGACCTTTTCTTTTTCTAGTATATATTAATGATCTCCCTCACCTCATAAGAGACGACCACGAGGTAGTTTTGTTTGCTAATGACACTTCTTTAATATTTAAAGTTAAACGTGGACAGCGCGAACTTGACAATGTAAACATTGCCCTCTCTAGGATAGTCCACTGGTTTTGTGCTAATAATTTATTATTAAATGAAAATAAAACTAAATGTGTAAGATTCACCTTACCTAATGTAAGACTTGTTAAAACCAGTGTTAAGGTTAGGGATGATATAATAGAATTGGTCGATGACACTGTCTTTCTGGGCATAACGTTAGACTCCAAATTGCAATGGGGGCCTCATATCAGGAAAATTTCGGCCAGGCTTAGTTCAGCAGCCTATGCTGTCAAAAAGATCCGACAACTTACAGACATTAAAACGGCGCGTCTTGTCTACTTCAGCTACTTCCACAGTATCATGACATATGGCATACTACTGTGGGGTAACGCTGCCGATATTGAATGCATCTTTGTGTTGCAGAAGAGGGCTGTCCGGACTATCTATAGAATGGGGTCTCGGGAGTCATTAAGAGATAAGTTTAAGCATATTAACATCCTTACAGTGTATTCACAGTATATTTATGAAATTTTATTGTATACCCACAAGAACAAAAGTAAGTTTGTGAAAAATAGTGATAATCATAATCTAAACTTAAGAAATAAGGATAAACTGGCTGTTCCTAAATTTAGGCTTCATAAAGTGAGTAATTCTTTTGCGGGGAACTTTATTCGAATGTACAATACATTGCCAACCGAAATAGCAAATTTATCTGTTAATAAATTTTAAAAACTAATAAAACGTAAATTGTGCCATAAAGCTTATTATAGTATTAATGATTTCTTAGATGACAAGGCTGCCTGGTTGTAACACGAATTGCTCCTTTCTAAATAACTCTGTATTAGATTTAAGATGAAATATTTTGGAAAAAAGCCGAACTGAGTTTCTTGAGGGCTTTTCTCAGTCTCGTTGCATTTTGGAACCCTCGGTAGAGTCACACCAACTTTTGACGAATCTAAATAATTTTCTAAAAATTTCAAAGATAATAAACGTTATTTTATTTTATTTTTATTTTACGCGGACGGGCGCGGCGCGCTCGCCAGGCTCAAGGCTGCACGTCTCGCACACATACATCCATCCTTCGAGCGCTTCTAAGTACCGTGCAAATCATGTGTTAGGGAGCAATGACCCCGCGCAGCCAATATGGCCAGTATCACTACGCGAAACATACCTACTTGAACATAAAGTACATAATAATAATAATAAAAATACACTGAACTACAACTAACTGCGAGGAGGTATTTCAGGCGCATTTAAAAAATTGGAGCTATTTACAAATAAAATCAAACTTACATACCTATTATATGGGTCAGGTCTTCGATAGAAATGAAGCACAAACACAAACTTGAACACTACTTGCTATTTATTGACTTTGAGACAGATTTACAACAAATTATCGCGAGAGCTTAGAAATTCGTGCCGATCGCAGCGGCAGTTACTCGACGACCAAAAAACTAAAAAACTACGTACCCTCACATATTCAAACATAAAAATTACAAATCTATGTCGCGTCGCTTACATAGCCCCCCTAGTGCTGTGCTATAGGGGTTGACTTGACACAGCACTCTATTCCATTGGAATTCTAGCGACGCGTGATACAGATCTCTTAAGACTACCCATTTGCGTTTTCACCTGTACTACTCGTACTTTGCGGTCCTTCCCGGGAAGGACATCCTCAATTATACCTCGCGCCCACACGTTACGTGGCATACTTGGGTCAACAATAAACACTACGTCCCCAATTTGGAGTGGTCTTTGTCCATCTTTGGCCCATTTTTGACGTGGTATCATCTCAGGTAGCACTTCAGTGACCCACCTTTTCCAAACCATATCGGCCAACCTCTGTGCTATACGCCATTGGCGACGCAAAAATGTGGTAAATTGGATGCTGAGCCGAGTAGAGAGTGATTGGGGGTAAGCGATTCCTTGCTGTTGGCTTCGACCGACACATGACTCAGCGGACGGCCGTTCACAATGGCTTCTACTTCAGCCAGGAGCGTATTGAACACCTCTTCCCTAGGCGCTCTCTCTTTAAGTGTCACCTTCAGTGCGACCTTGACACTGCGGATTGAACGTTCCCAAGCCCCCCCCCCCCCCCCCCCCCCCAATGGGGACTTGCGGGGGGGATGAAATTCCAGCGAGTGCCATGAATACCAGCGGTAGTCTGTAAGTACTGCTCATCAAGCTCAGCGACGGTCTTCTTCAGTTCTACGTCTGCACCTCGCAAGTTGGTACCATTGTCTGAGTACAACTGTGCGGGCCACCCACGCCGCGAAGCTATTCGTCTAAGAGCCATAATGAGTGAGTCGGTGGTAAGTGAACCTACTGTCTCCAAATGTATTGCCCTAATGGTGAGACAGGTGAAAAGAACTCCGTACCGCTTCTCTCTTCGTCTCCCTATTGTGACCTCCATAGGTCCAAACAAATCGACCCCGCAGTGGGTAAACGGTCGTTCGTGATGAGCTACCCTGGCAGCAGGTAAGTCTCCCATTTTAGGCATTTGCGGTCTAACCTTACGTATCCTGCATAACATACATTTTGCTGTTATTTCTTTCACAGTAGGTCTCAATCGTATTAACCAATATTTTTGTTTTAGGTTATTTACTACCATCTCCTGGTTGGCGTGAGCTGCCTTCACGTGATAGTGTCTCACAATTAACTTGGCCACTTGATTACTCCCATCTAAAATTACAGGGTGCTTCAAGTCCAGAGGAACATCAGCCGTGACACCTATACGGCCACCCACACGCAGAACATTCTGTTCATCAAGAAACAAGAGACAAGGTAAGTAATTTACTATTTTTATCTAAAAAATTTCCATTTTTTATTACAGTTATGTCTACGCCAAAGGATTGATGTTGAGAAAACCGCAGAAGCAGATTTTCAGCGTGTGTCATAATGGTATATTCATCTACTTTCTTCTTCTGACATCTATATATAAATTGCAACACCTTAGTGGTACTTCTGAGCAAACGTATCCAAGTTGAGAAACGCATCGGATCCGGTACAGGCGCGTGCTCAGGTAAGTATTCTTTATTTACAATATTTCCTATGTATTCCATATCTATTTCCTTTATAAGAGGAACGACTTTGCTCGGAGGCCACGAACTTTCATTCTCATATAAAAATTGAGGTCCGTTAAACCACTCATTTTCGAGCTGGAGACTACCATAATTCTCACGAGTAGCCAAATCTGCAACGTTCAAAGCCGTAGGTACGTATCTCCACTCTTTTATTTGCGTTAGCTCATCTATCTCACCCAAGCGGTGAGCTACATAGGCTTTATATGAACGCGCGTTATTGTGTATCCAATGTAACACGGTTGTGGAATCACACCAAAAATAGCGACTAGTTGACTTAATTCGATGTGTGGACTGTATAGTATTCGCTAATCTAGCAGCTAATATAGCCGCCTGCAATTCCAGTCTAGGTACTGTGACAGATTTGACAGGTGTAACTCGACATTTACTTGCCACGAAACAAACCCTTATTTTTTTATTATTGTCTAACCAACGCCAGTAAGCAACCGCGCACATAGCTTGCAACGACGCGTCACAAAATATGTGCAGTTGTAAAGAGTTATAATAACTGGTTTCACTAACGAGCAGGTCGGGCAATATATGTTCATGTGTAGCTATAGCCGCGCTATTCAATGAAGCGCCTAACAGCTGTTGTGAGTCATCCTCTGTTCCAATACCCACGACGACAGTGGATGCATAACATCGAGGTATTCGTATGTTACTAATATTTTTTAATAATTTTAACCATTTAAACCATTTTGTATATATATTTTCAGTTATTTTTTGATCCCAATTAATATTTAGTTTCCACGTTTCCTGAAGTATTATTTTACCATTAATTGTAAACGGTGAGAGAAACCCGTAAACATCAAACAATGACATAATGACCTGTAATAATTCGCGTTTCGTAGGACATTTAATTCCATTAATTATATCTGTAGGTATACGTTTAAATGAAGTGACAAAACCTAAAGTATCATCATCGGGGTACCATATAATTCCCAACGCACGTTCACCCTCATGTCGTGCTCCGATCCGTACGGTAGCAGCGGTGACGGCGAGCGACTCCTCGGGCAAGCTATCTAATAATGACGCGCTGTTACTAAGCCAGTTGCGAATCTCAAAACCCCCTTGTTTATGTATATGCATAATATCTCGCGCTAACTCAATGCAAATGTTTACGTCCGGTTGACTATCTATATAGTCGTCCATATAATGTTGGTCGCGTATAGCTTGCACGGCCGCGGGTTTCGACGACTCAAAACATTGTGCGTTTTTATTTTTAACGAACTGGGCAATGAACGGCGAACAGTTCGCGCCAAATATTAAAGATGACATTCTATATGTACGTACATGCTCGCTAGGGTTGTCGCACCATAGAAATCGGAAGGTATCCCGATCAGTGGGTAATATCTTCACCCTTAAAAACATATCCTTAATGTCCCCCACCACGGCGTACTTATATTCGCGAAATCGCAACATAATACCTAGTAATGAATTTAATAAGTCCGGGCCGGTTAACAAATAATCATTAAGAGACAAACCACGAGTTTTAGCTGCAGCATCGAAAACTAAACGTAATTTATTTTTATTAGGGTTATCTACTCCGAAATGAGGTAAGTACCATGTTTTGTTTGTTTTAGTTGTATCTAAAATTTCCTGAGCAAAATCGTTATTTAACAAATGATGAATACGCTCACGCTACCTTTTTGCAAATTGTTCATTACATGCCATTTTCTTTTCCAGGTTATGAAGCCGAGACAGCGCTGTACGTTCGGAGTCAGGCATCTTACAGCTGAAGTCCTTCCACGGTAGACCTACGTGCCATCGACCATCGATCAAAGTTGCCGTTTGTTCCAGGTGTTCCAGCGCTCGTACATCATCTATATTCTGGCGTGGTTTCCCAAATATTCCCATAGATTCGATAGTGAATGACTTTCTTACCATTTCGTGCAGGTCATCGGACGTGTCTGCCGACCCAGAGTGAACCTCAGTAACGTGCAGTGTAGTTAAACACGAACGCGTTGATAACGATAAAGGTATACGACCGTGAACACACCATCCCAAATGAGTACGAGTAGCACACGGTTCGTTACATTTGCCAACCCTAATCTCCAAAGGCAACAGTAAATTATAATTATCCTGCCCAATAAGAATCTCAGGATTAGTATTAGAACAACATAAAAAGTCCTTATTTATATCTTGTAAATGACAATAATTGTTAAAATTAATTACACTAAAATTTTGTTCTGGTATCTTAAAGCTCTTTAAACTACGAATAGATATATTAAATTTCTCACCATTATAGTTCGCCATACAAACATTTACAATATCTGCATCACATACAAGCGCACTGTTGTCCCAGGCGCCATGGACGCGCAGCGTCTCGCGGCGCCCGCGCAGGCCGGCGCGCGACGCCAGTGCCGCACTGATAAGAGACACTGTAGATCCATCGTCTAATAACGCACTTGTGTGAAATACACCGTTGAGGCCGTGTACAATTACGGGAACGACCTTTAATAACACTTTGCACTTACTGTTCTTGACATGCGTTAATATTTCCGGGGACTCGGACGGGGTCTCGGTCACGATATTGTTCGTACTAACACACGGCTCGTTTACTGTTTCACGCGTATTATAATGTAATAGCTTGTGATGCGCTTGCCCACAACTATCGACGTCTCACGGTGTCGCCGGACAGCTGGCTCTGTCGTGACTCGCATCTATGCACTTGTAGCATAACCGGTTTCGTTTGACAAAACTCCATTGATCCTTGTGTGCCTTCTGCACTTTTTCTTTTATTGAAATAAATGTCATTAGTACTTTTAATTGAAAGAAAAGCCATAGAAGACACTTTCGTCGCTTCTTCGTTTAAAAATTCGGAAATATCGAACCATGTAGGCCTTTTACCTTGCTTGATGAAAGTGTAACTGTAATCCGCCCATTTTGACAATAACACTGACGGTAATTTTGATAGTATACACGAAGTTATACTTAGACCGTTTAAATACGCGTCTTGGCCGTTCACTTTCACAGCGGCTACACAATTCTGCACTTTAACGGAAAATGATACAATATCCTTATGATAATCTTGTGACACAGGTTGTAATTTCTTGATATCTAATAAAATGCGTGACAATATTAGGTCAGGATTTCCAAACTGTAGCTCGAGTGTGGCCATTATCTTTGCAGGTGAAGTAACACTTATCAGCAGCGCCGACACTGCTTCGCGAGCTGATCCTTTTAGACACTTCCTTAAGCGCCACAAATTTTCACTATCATTGAAATTACATACTTTAGACGACTCTTCGTACGCCTGTTTGAAATATAACCATTCCATGGGGTCGCCAGAAAATAACGGTAAATCTTTTGGCGTGCAAATGCGACTTAAAAGATGAGTGTTAAAACTGTTGCTGGTAGAAGCTGCTGTGAGGTCCTTTAGTGCGCTCGCCAGAAGATGAACTGTCCCTTCGGTACCGACCTGTTCTGCGGCCGGTGGGCACGGTACGTCCTCCAATTGACCGTTGTCGTGGACGCACTGTGCTTCCAGTTCCCGATGACTGCGCTCCAGCCACTCGCCTACCTCTTTGTTAGTGTGATTTGAACGCACACTACACTCGTCCTCGATCTCCGCTAAGTCCGCCGCCAAACGTTTGTTTATTAATTCTAATTCTATATTCGCTCTGGCTTCTGCTGCCTCTAGTTCTAACCTTTTCCTGCGAGCAATCACTGAAGAAGATGTAGACTGTGATTTGGCCTTATCTACCTGATGCGAAGCCGTTGAAGCCATAATTTTCACCGGTTCAGATTTTACCGCACTACCGTCACGTTTATTTTTGGGAATATAAGTTTTATTATAACTCATATTATCCGAGTTTTCGGGTTTTTGTGGGCTTAGTGGTAGTGGTGGAACCTCTTGTGGTAATGACTTCGCTTCATGTTGTTCCTCCTCCTTCTTGGCAGTCCTTCGCGTGTTCACCATTTTGGGTGAGTGAATCATTTGTAGCTGATTGATCCGGCGTCGAAGTGACCAGCTATATGGGTCAGGTCTTCGATAGAAATGAAGCACAAACACAAACTTGAACACTACTTGCTATTTATTGACTTTGAGACAGATTTACAACAAATTATCGCGAGAGCTTAGAAATTCGTGCCGATCGCAGCGGCAGTTACTCGACGACCAAAAAACTAAAAAACTACGTACCCTCACATATTCAAACATAAAAATTACAAATCTATGTCGCGTCGCTTACACCTATTTACAGTTTATTTACACTAATTTACAGTTCTCTCTGCCGAAGTAACTGCTCGATATGGAGTTCATTCCTTTCGATACACAAACGAGCACGTTTCAGTTGATTGTCTTTCAACTTGTTCAATGTGTCTCTATCACTTTTCACAATATCAAAAGCGTCCACTATCGCACTGCGTAGTTCTTCGCGGGTTTGATACTCTCTGGTATAAACGAGTCTTTTAGTTTCGGACCACAAATAAAAGTCCATGGGTGTCAAGTCCGGGCTCCTAGGCGGCCAAGCTACAGGACCACCGCGACCTATCCACCGTTCACCAAATTCACTGTCCAAGTAGTCGCGTAAGCCTCGTAAATACGTTAAGAGGCACGTTCTCTAATAATTCAGAAACTACGTTACGTAGCATGTATAGGTATGAACTACCAGTGAGATGACCTTCAATAAAAATGGGCCCTAATAAATGGTCGCCTAGCCTGTGGTTAGCAATGGCATACAATTGTACCATTGCTAGATACTCCACGTTCGAATATTCGCACTGACGACTCATTTTACTCACTGACACACAAAATTACGCAACAGACGCCGGCGCTGTCACGAGGTTTACTGGACAGGCGAGCCGCAGCCCGCAGTGTCGCCGCTAGGAGGATTCGGAGGGTACGCTGAGGTGGGGGCCGGGGGCGGCGCACGCTTGCTCTGTGCCAGCGCATTGTTGAATGAAAACGAACTGTACCGTAACTATCGTTGTAAAACTTAAGTATTTAAGAGAGTGAGTCCCCTACAACGGGTTCTCATTTGATGTCTAGAAACTAATTATTTTTTTTTGGATTTCTAAAGAAAATGCGTTTGTTTTTCAAAGTAATGCTGCCGGTTGGTTCAAAAATTATTCCGAAAGCGAACCCTTGCGTACTGCTGACGGTGATAAAATCAGCGTGTATATATTGATTATATATATGCCGAATGCGCTGCCGAGTAAGTTAATAGTGAGTGGCATGAAGGAAAGGCTGGTGATTCCGATGATATTTCTCTAGGGGTAAGTTCTCTCGCGGTTTACCCCGCTTGACAAATTTTATACTAAGTAAAATCTTCCTCGAGTATGGGCATTTTAACATTGCACGATATCGTCCATAATATCGTGACAATATAGAACATTTATCGTGACGATATCGTCGACGATAAATGTTCAAAGGTGGTACTAGGTTTGCAACTGCACGATATCGTGTGTTGTTATCGTGTAATGTGAAAACGCCCATTCACTCTATTCATTGCGCGTTTTCACATTGTGAAAACATCAATTGGTGAAAACTGCATCAAAATCCGTTGCGTAGTTTTAAAGATCTAAGCATACATATGGACGGACTGACAGTGGAAGCGAGTTTTATATAAGTTATGATTAAGACTCTAAATATTTAAAAACAGTTTTATAATTTCTCTAAGTCAGTGTGGGGCAGCATTTAGTAGTTGTGAATGGTGGCTCGTATTCGCGCCCCTTTCTTTTTTTTCTTTAATTCTGCGGCCGCTCTCACGTCCGTTGCCGAGCGTCTCTGGTATATTCGCGACACTAACCTAAATTACTCTATTAAAACTAGATATAAGTCATACCACAGCAGTTTTTTCAAAATCGTACACGTCCTTTGGACAATCTCTCCTTTTTTCAGGGTTACTGATATATAAAAGTTTATCATCTTCGTTGGCGCTGTAATTCATTGGAGTTTTGATGAATTTTACGCAAATCTCCTTGTTAATATTATGTAGCGTTGTTATTATTACATCTTGCGAATGTGGATCTAAGAAATAGTATTTGTAAATATAGGTACAAAACACAAAAAAAAAACAAAACAGAATTTATATTAACTAGTGGACGCTCGCGTCGAGTAGTTTTTTAGTGGTCAATTCCCATGGGCAGTGGCGAATGTTCCATACATTCACATAAGCCCGGAATTCCCATAATAATATTGTATCATTGTCCCTTTTTTTTTTTTTAATTCCCGTTGCCGGGCGTCTCTGGTTACTAGCAGAGGGTATGTCCAGTGGTGCCCGGCAGACTTTCCACCTCTGTGGTCTCTTCGGGTGTTGGGTCGGGACGAGAATCCCGCGTCGTTGGGGAAGGGTTTTATCCCGCGTCAGTGAGTGAATCTGGTTGCGTGCTATGGGGCAAAGGCCCCGCAGCACGCAACCCTTCTAGCCTGCTTCTGTAAGGACGGCGGATGGCGATCCCGCCGTCCTCAGGCCCCGATCATGGAGGTCGATAGTCTTGGGCGTAGTCGCGGAGTCTGGGGCGCCCTGGCCGCCGACTACGGAACTCAGCGGGGAGGGTACGCTCCCTCTCCCTCCCGGCCGCCTCCTTCGCGAGCATGACTTGCTCGCAGAAGGACACGGCCGCGTTCCACCTACTCCGGCTGGAGACCATGGCTTGAAGCATGGTCTCCAGCGAGAGGGTATCCACGCCCAGACCCACTACGAGGTCCCGGCGTTGGCTCACCCACGCTGAGCACTCCACCAAGGTGTGGAGTGCTGTGTCGTCGTCGGAAACCTCGCAGTGTTGACACCGGGGTGTGACCTCACGATGCATGCGAAACAGATAGCTACCGAAGCATCCATGCCCGGCAACGATCTGCGTCCCACGGTACGTGAGGTCACCATGCTGCCTCTGCAGCCAATCGTCCATGATCGGTCTCACCGCCGTAATGATGGTGGTACCCCACTTGGGTTGCTCAAGCCGCACCCTCCATGACTCCATGAGATCCTGGCGGAGTTGGGACCGCTGGTCCTCGATTTCTCGAGACGCAGGCCTGTGGTCCCGCTCCAGCGCCTGCTTGCGCCATTGGAACAATGACGCAAGGGCTCTCGCTTCCAGGTCCCATGGAGGGGTCCCGGCTAGGAGACATGCAGCCTCTCCGGAGATCGTGCGGTACCCCCGTATGGTTCTGACGGCCAAGGTTCGAAGTGGTCTGTTTAACAGAGTCACGTTCCCCTTGACCGCCAACCTATCCGCCCTTACGGGAGCCCCGTATAGGGCCATACTCCGCACGATCCCCAGGTACAGTCTCCTACAGGAAGCGTTGGGTCCCTTTAGGTTGGGCATCAGTCGCGAAAGCGCGGCCGATGCCTGCGTCACCTTGGGGACCAAACTTCGGAAATGTGGTCCGAAGTTCCATCGGCTATCAAGTACGATCCCTAGGTACTTCATCGACCCTAAAATAATATTGTGTATAGTAATATTAATATTGACCCTAAAAAATGTCGAATGCGTCCAAAACGATTATTTCAAAATTAAATTTCGCGCGCTTAGGGTCAATCACCTATTCCGCCGCCGACACAACCCATTCCTCTATCTATGCGTTGTACTGACTGGTACTCTGTACGGTGTTGAGCGCGCAGATACCATCTCGCTCGCGCAAGTTGTAAGTAGACGCAATGCATGCCCGTTATAATCGTGCTTGCATTTTCTCTTTCATACCTATGGATATTTTCGCTAGCATACCACAATACTTAGTAGGTTGTTATAGCAAAATCTACTCGCACATAAGCCTGGATTTTGCTCTGAAGTTCGTCGCACATTGGTTGCGTGGCGACCTATGCTATGTTCGCGTTTGTTTACTTCAGTTTCGCGTACGCGCGCTTTTAAGTGGTGATTTTTTCAAAATTGTTTTTATTGTTTAAAAGTTGGGAATTAGTTTATTTGAGTGTTAAATATGGAAGAAATTGTACCTTGTGATGATTTGAGGTGCGGTAACGTTTTAGTAAAAGACCAAAGGGTAAAATCATTAAGTTTTGATCAGAGAAAGTCGTTAGTTGTGTCTCCTAAACCAACGCCAGATTTGTGTATTTGTAAAGTAAGTAAAACTCACTTGTCACGCCAATTTGCAGAAGAAATTTCAAAACACAATCAGCAAGTTGACCAAAACCGTAGTATTTTTCAAAGACTTCTAGATGTAGTTTGCCATTTAGCGCAACAGGAATTGCCTTTTAGAGGAGATGACGAGTCCAAAGATTCATTAAATAGAGGTAACTTTTTAGAATTAGTTTCATTATTATCGAAATATGATAGCGTTTTGGAAAAGCATATGCAACATCAACAGAGCGACAAACCCGGGCCGAGTTATTTATCATCTACAATTCAAAACGATATTATTCAATCGATATAATAGCGCATGAAATAAAATAGAAAAAAAAACAGTTGTAATTTAACTTTGATTTTTAACCGACCTCAAAAATGGAGGAGGTTCTCAATTCGACTGCTTTTAACTTTGATTTTTAACCGACCTCAAAAATTGAGAAGGTTCTCATTTCGACTGCTTTTAACTTTGATTTTTAACCGACCTCAAAAATGGAGGAGGTTCTCAATTCCACTGCTTTATTCTTTTATGTTTGTTACCTCATATATCGGGCATGCAGTCCTCAGCTTATGAAGCTTCGCCCCTGCCCATGGGAACATATTCCCGGGATAAAAAGCAACCTTAGATACCTCTTGTAACATCAGCTATCTTTTAATGAAAGTCCCGGGTAAACTCGGTCAAGCCCTTTCGGATATTACCCGTAATAAACAACAAGAAAAAAAAAGGTTTTTTTACATAGTAAAGTACTTTAAAAGTGAACGCTGTCAATTTGAAATTACAAACAGACACATCATTGTTATTTATCGGTAGAAATATAGATATAAATATACATTTAATAATTTTACGCACTTACCGTAATCATTATTATTAATCGCGTAATATACAATTCCTTTCCGCCATAGACAATCGCCATTTTGAATATTTATTAAAAAAAATATCAAAAGCGTTGCAATATGTAAATACATTTCTGATAAAGAAGTTTCATTTGACGCGAAAATTATTACTTACAGTAAAATAATTTCAATCTAGTTTTTATCGAGCACTTAAGTCGTTAAAGAGGAATTACATAAATAAATAAAACTTTTTTGCCGCCATCGAATTTGATGAATCAAGCCTTTAAATTGAGTTATGTCGATTATCGATCTTATTGGCAATTCATGACACTTATGTATGTATTTTCTTGATTATTTTTTTAGGACTAATAGTATGCATGCAGTCTCAGACGGTCGATAAGACTAAATTTGGTTACGAAAAATGATATTCCATTTTGAAATCGGCCAAGTGTGTGTCGGATTACGTCCAAGATAGGGTTCCGTAGTTACCCATAAAAGCCTCTGTAACTCCTGAACTAACAGAGTCATACCATCCGTTATAGTTTTCCTTTAAAGTTTATTACATGGACTACCATCGTGAATTTTTTCAGGTTGTTCTCGCCAGCCGTTTATTTTTTAGGGGAGTGACGCCCGGTTTTCGCAAAAATATGCTCTTCAAAGCTTAATATCTCGCAAATGGATACTTTAAACCTTTCAATGATTGTAAAAGACCTCTATAATGATACTCCACACGATAGAACAGAAGCGAGATAAAAAATATTAAAAAAAAAATTAATTTTATTTTTTATATCCATGCAAAATTTCATGTTTCTAGCACTAACAGTTTGACAGGAAAGCTGAAATGGACGGTTATGACGAAACTACGAGTATAAGGGTTTCAAAACTTTTTCTAAGGAACCCTATAAATGGTAGATGTTACTAGAGCGCGCCTTTTGAAGACTCGAAAAAGAGTTAATAATTCTATGTTATGTCAAAACCCTATACAAATTAACTCGTTTCGCGAGAACAGTTTAATGTCATACATACAACATTATCTATGGTTATAATAAAATCATAGGCTCCGAACGTTAGTCGATAAGGTCGACAATCGAAAAAGAGGCCGTCTGATTATTTTTTTAATTCCGCTTCTCAAGGCCAAGGTTGCTCCCACGTCCGAACGATATCAAAGCGATCTGTCCGTGTGTGGGCAGCTTTATATTAATAAGGTTCAAAATCACATAACTATCAGAAAGTGGTCAGCCATCGGACGTTTTCACGTTGCACGATATCGTCCACAATATCGTGACGATAATTTACCTTAAAGTTACTGCTGCTACTTACGATAACGTCACGATATTATAGACGACTAGTGGTCCACGTGGTAATTTGGATTATTTCCCGTTCCTATTTTGAACAATTCACACAATGTCTTTATAAATTGTAGCCTATGTGTTAGTCTGATGTATAAGCTATATTATTGTAAAGTTTCATTAAAATCCATTCAGTAGTTTTTACGTGAAAGAGTAACAAACATCCATCTATCCATACATACATACATACTTACATACTCACAAACTTTCGCGTTTATAATATTAGTAGGATATCGGGTGTCGTTATACTCCTTATCGAGCAATGTGAAAACGCCCAACGATAGAAAAAACAGATGCGCGATTATAGACGCTATTGACCATCATTCATGACACAATTTCTTTTGGTATTTTCTTGCTTTAGTAAAATGATAAATTCTGAAGAATACATATCATAAATAAATAAATAATAAATATGTTAGGACAATTCACACAACACCATCTCGTCTCAAACTAAGCAGAGCTTGTGATATGAGTACTAGATAAACTGATACTAGGTCGCCGCAGTCGCGAAACGTACCGTTACGCTGCAGCATATATTTGAGCGAAGCGAGTTTAAATTTCAAAATTCTGGCATCGTAATAACCTGGGTAATTCTGTAGGCTATTGATGAGTGCAAGAAAATCCGAAATCGGCCGAGTATTCGCCGAGAAACAATTTAACATAAATCGTTTGAAAAATAATTTGAGTCACCCGTTGAGAGCTCCGCTCGCCTTCGGCTTGCTTCGCTCAATAAATACTAATATACATTTTTTTTGTAAATACGTAGGTACATATTATACATAGGAAACATCCAGACTTCGGTACAAACGTATTTGTCTTCACATAAAGTTTGTCCCGACCGGGAATCAAACCCGAGACTCTAAAGAAGAGTCTAAAGCGGATGCACTACCGACCACGCCACCGAAGCAGTCATAGAAGGCGAAAAGTCCACTAACCCGTTCATAATACAACATGAATTACTTGACTTAAGGTCCTAAGTCCTCTAGATGGGGCAGAAGGGCGTCCACAGTGCATCGCCATCCCGTTCGGTCAAGACCACCAAAAAGCGGTGAAGCTCAAGAGCTTCGCGCTTTATTTCGCTCCAAGTCTTCCCTAATGCACTCACTTCTGCAGCAATAGTCCACCGCCAGGTCTCTTTCGGGCGACCACGTTTGCGCTTACCTTGGGGGTTCCAGTGGAGAGCTTGCCTCGGTATGTGATTCTGGTCCCTTCGGAGTATGGCCAATCCAACTCCACTTGCGGCGTTTTATTTGTTGGTCGATCGGAGTCTCAATGCAGCGCTCCCAGAGGTTCAAGTTGGAGATTTTCTCGGGCCAGTATATACCGAGAATCCTGCGAAGGCATCGGTTGATACGACCTGCAACTGGCGCGTGATGTCCTTTGTGACCTTCCACGTCTCGCATCCGTACATAATAATAATATAATAATTCATTTATTTCAAGCCAAATAGACTCATATACACCAAAATTAATATCACTCAGTCACATTAAATTAGAAATTATACAATGTCAAAATTAGTACACAGAATAAAAATGTAAAAAAATAATTTAAAAATAACAATGTTTCTAAAAGGAATTTAGTACACATACTACTGCTAGCCACACACGCCTCTCCCCCACCCTGAAAGACCATACATTGGCTCTTTCTCACACTATATATCAAACCATAGCCATAGCATAGCATAGCCCTCACAGATACGTAAAAGTTTTCTTAATCCACAGACCGAGGCACTCAGCAGCACCATATCATCCGCGTAGCTAATATTATTAAAACAGACGCCATCTATGTGACAACCGATATGCTGCTTGCTGAGCGCCTCGATCAGTCCATTTATGTACAAATTAAATTTAGATAGAGAGCTCAACCCCCCCTGCCTCACCCCACATTCCAATCTGTACGGTTCCGACAACATTCCCGCCCACCTCACGTTATTTGTTTGGTTTTCGTGCCAATACTTAAGAGTCCTCCTATTAAATTTTACCGTTTTCGCTGATTTTACAGACGTGTTTTTACACTGAAAATACTGTATTTTTATAAGTTTTAATGCACAACATGAAATATCATTTCAATAATGATCTAATAAGTGAGCTACTTTCTTATTTTTGTCATTAAATTTTGATTAATCGACCTAAAACAATCGGTAGTTTTTCGTATCTTTTGCTGGAAGAGGTCTAGAATATCACAAATTCACTAATCGTTTTGACGTCTAAAAAGTATTACAAAAATACAGTGTATTCTTGTAAAAGTCATCTATCAAATGTATGGATTACTTTTTATCACTTTCATAAAAAAAAATTGAGTAAACAAATATTTAAGTTAGTCAAATTTTAGAGAAAATGGGCAATGAATTGGTTCTTATTTCGGCTACATAAAACTCTCGTTCATAAAATTAAAACAACATAAATAAACCTTGGTTCAAAATCAATCCATTTCCAAAAAAAAAGAAAGCTAAATAATAAAAAATAGGCTGTAAATAATCTTTTAAAAACACCTAAATTTCGCTTTATAAAACTCGACGCATGCCTCAAGTAAACAGTCCGCGCCAAGCGCTTACAGGGAGAGGACGTGTCGCTCTGCGCGCCAAAATTCGACGCCGTCTACAGACGAATATAGCGTGGCGTGAGATTTTGATACTTTGGTAATATTAGTTATTATTTTGTGATGATTAGGCTTCTTTTTAAATACAACAAGTGATTATGTAGAATGTATTTATCATTGTTTTTGTTAAAAAAAGCTTTTATATTTCATAAAGCTAAAGCTACTCACTCACTCACTGACACAATTTTATTGTTCTCCTTGATGGTGGAGGAGAAGGTACCTATTTTTTTTTTGCAGAAATGTAAAGGGGGTTCGGGGACCTAGGGAAAATTCCGAGTTTTTGAGATTTGCCCTCCAGTCCCCCAAGGGGGGCTCCCGAGTAGAGTCAAAATGAGTAATAATTTTATAGAGGTAGTTTTTTATTTTATTTTTTTGTATTGGGTTCGCCAATTTGACGCCACCCGCCTGGTAGTAAGTCGTGACGACGTCAAGCGATTGTGGGTCACTCACAGCACACTATACTATAGAGAGTGGCCCTCAACTTGACGACCTACTGAACCCAGGATTATATGTGGGAGGAAACACGTGCACAGGCAGGGCGTTCCAGGCCAGTATCGTTCGGCACAGAAACGAACGTTTAAAACGTTCGGTTCTCGCGAACATGTACCTACTGTGTGGGAGTGGCATCTCTGCCCGGCACACGTTGTTCGGGATCGGAAGGAAGATGGGATCAGATTGAAGAGCTCTTCAGAATGCTCGCCGTGGTAAATACGGTAGAATGCGGCCAAGGAAGCTATTGTTCGGCGCTGAACTAGCGGCTCAAAGCTTCCCGTTACCTCCGGACAATCTATAATACGGATAGCTCGACGCTGCATAGCGTCGAGAGCGTCCAGCAAATACTTCGCGGAGCCGTCCCGGAAGTGAGAGCAGTATTCGACGCAGGGTCCAATCTGCGTCTTGTACAGCAGACACCTCTGATGCAGTGTAAAGAATCGCTTTACCTTATTCAGTATTCCTAGTTTCCACGAAGCTAGCCCTATACATCTTTCGATGTAGTTTTTATTATTGAGCTCTTGACGAACGTCTATGTCAAGGATCTCAAGGTTGCCCTTCATTGGTAATAATGCATTCTGAAGAGAGGGTAGGGGAAGGAAAGGGGATTTCTTCGCTGTAAATGCACACGCCTGCAATGTGCTGTCATCTGCATAACAATGAATGTTCCCGAGGGATAGCATATCATTGATTTGCAGAAGGAAGAGTTGGTGACAGCACGGACCCCTGCGGCGCCCCGGTATTGTTCCTCGATACATATATACATAACCGGGGCAACACAGGTAAGGCGTGTTGTCAGGGCGGCGTATTTGTGTCTCCATGAGAAACGTCACAGCGGGCCGAGCCGTCTCAAGGTATGGTGGACGGCATCGAGGTTCGCATGGAGTCCACGGATGTTGGTGAACTCCACCTAGAAAAGTGAAGCTGTGGGGTTTCCTGGGGCCGCTGTGGAACGTTTACTTATTTCTGTTGCACTGCCATTATAAATTTGAAGAAGAAGCGTGAAGACAGGGCGACATTTGGTGCAGCAGTAATAAGTGACAAAGCGCAGGGGCTAACTTCGTCTGGAACCGTGTGGTTAGGTTGGAGCCGACCCGCCGGACGGAAGGGCTACCAAACCCCCCTGGTGCAAGGCCGCCGCTATCCCACACCGGTTACCACCCGGAGCGGCGATCCCACATCAGGATTATGCGCGAGAACATGTGGGGCAGCCTCCTGGTGTGGTTGGTCCCAGGCGGGCCCCATGACTGTGTTGCGGGCGGCCGCGGCAACGCCGTTGCTAAGGGTCTCCCTGGCCAGCGAATCGACCCACACCACCCACGCTAGACTCCGGTTTGCCCCCACTGGTTCCATGCCTGCTGCACCATACATGGCCCCGGGCCCGGCGGTGCAGCTGTTGAACCCCTTACGCAACCAGCCTGGGCTGGGTTACTTGTGGGGCTTTAGCACAGTTGCACGGTGGCACCCCCCGGACCAACACCTGATACCCACGTAGGGACCGAAGCCACTTCATAGGTACCGTAAATTAACGAGCCTCGTCCGTTGATCAGCAGGTGCGCCACTAGCAGATGAGTTCGCTGGGGCCCTAAATATGTTGGTAGAGCCCCTTTGTATAGAGGAGGTCAAATGATTTTGATTAGGAAAAAAAATTAGCCCTCGCCCCCCCTTTGAGAGTGCAACGACAGAGGAAAGGTAGAGGAGTTTTGATTACGGGACCATACGAGTAAAGAGGGTCTTTTCTTGAATTTAAGGAGAGAAAAAAAACACCCCCCCTCCTAGCCCTCTTTTCACCTCCCCCACACAAGACACTATTATTATAAAATGAAAAAAAAAAAGATCAAAACCATGTAATCGCCGTACCTACTGGCTGACCACCATCGGTAACTCCGGACTCACGCACAAAATGTGTCAAATACCTAATTCCGCCCGTTTCGATTCTGCATACGGACTCTTAAATACGTTAATAAGTTCACCCGGTACATGTAATGAACTCATCTTACTCCACAAGATGTCATAACGGACCAGATCGAAGGCTCTGGAGAGGTCGAGGAAGCAGGCGTACACAGGTGTATTCCTCATAGTGTAGTATTTAACAGCACTCTTAAAACACAATATTGCCGTTTCCGTAGACAGTCCGGGCCGAAATCCGAACTGATTATCATGCAACTCTAAGTATTTGTTTAATTGTATATTAAGAACGCTGTCAAATACTTTTGCTATTATTGTTGCCAAAGAAATAGGTCGAAAATTTGTTATATCTGACATATCACCAGCCTTGTTCTTCACCACCGGCACCACAATCGTCCTCATCATATCCACAGGCAGGTATGAGTGTGCGATACAAAGGTTGTAGAACATCGCCAGCACTCTGCACATATGAGGTCCAGCGTGCTGAAGATGTTCCACGCTTAATCCGTCATGACCAGGGGATTTGCCCAAAGAAATAGATTTTATGGCCCCTAACACATCCCTAGCCGTAAACCTGGTGCCCCCGTAGCCCCCACCCACCCTACCCCCGCGTATTGACGAAGACGGTCCCAACGGTGACTGGCAAAGACCTTATAATACAACGGACATAGGATCTAGAACAAATCGCAAGAAAATAATGTCCCGAGTCGACCTATACATTATACATAGGCATACATAGATATAAACAAATTTCATATTAAAATTTAAACCTTGATTCAACGGATTAGTGTTCACTTTTGTTTGCACTAATTTATCGCATTACGTAGCTTCTATCTGTCCGCCTGACTAATTCACCTTATGCAGCTTATACTTGAACTACGTGAACATAGAAACAATGGAGTAGGTTTATTTTGTTAAAGTCTTTTAAGGATTCCATGATATGTACCTACGTAGGCGTAATAATTAATGTAAGACTACAATAAATTCCATAATCTTATAAATTGTAATTACTTGTTTATGTTAGACGAAATAAGCTGAAAAACTAATTAACGACTGACAAAGATTTTTTTTTTCGAGTCAGTTTCATAATAAGTAACTGTAGTGTATGAATAACAAAAAGGGAATTAATGAATTTAACTAATTATAATATTATAAATGCCAAACTTCTTGCGGGTGTCAAAGTTCTTCCGCTTTCATTACTATTTTCATAACGCTATGTCGCTACGTCTACTACAAGATAGCCGTGTTTCAAGTGACTGAATTAGTTGCTAAAACTGCGCATCATTAATTTATTTTTATCTTATGGTTAATTTTTGGGATACGAAATTATTGGCTACTAGCTGATCACCGTGACTCCGCCCGCGAGATATAGTTATCTCGGCCCCGATTCCCGTGGGAATACATTACCGAGAATCCAAATAAAAAGAAAATAACAGTACATACACGAAATAAAATGACATGTGTAATTATATTTATGACAAAACAATGATACCCTGTGAAAATTAAAAACATTTTTGGGCTTATCTCCTCCATTCAATCAAGGGATTCTTGTACAAGTTTCATAAAGATCGGACCTCTTTTTGTTATGGCCATAAAATGAGCCGAACAAACAAGATTGTTATTTTTTGGATCAAAATATTCTTCTCGCCGTGCTAGGGCAATAATATTTTTCCATTGTGCACAGTGTACTGGATCCCGAGGAAAACTGAAATAGATGTTGGTTCATATAACGAAAAAAAAATCATAAAGAGCCAAGGCGTCTCCACTATAATCTTTGTTCCAAATAGTTTTATCGCTATCGGTAATCCGAATAAATCTGAATGGTCATTTTGTTAGTACATTATTCAGTGAAAATGAAATGGTCTCTTTCTTTTTACTGAGCTTGGGATGAGTTCGAAAGAGACAGATAGGTACTTCGGTATTGGACTGGATTGCAATATTTACTTTTGTCTTTTAATTTATTTTCGACGAAATACTGTATTTTAAGTGAAATAATAAATTGCAAATAATAAAACAAAAGCTTATTTACTGAAAATATGATACACCGTCTTCAATTTGCTTTTTTTTCGTAGTTTTTACACGTTTTTACAATACAGTACGGCATTGTGCAACGTGTTGTCGTTCAGTTGTCAAAATCAAGACTGGCGCGCGATTGTTTCTCTTTTAGCGTTTTGTTTCTCTTTTAGTTCGGACACTTTTGAGCGATGATCCGAAATCCATTGTATTTAAAATCATTGGTGACTGGACAAAAAAGCTATCTTTAAATTTATCAGCTATACCCTTTAAATCACTCGTACCGTCGACACTCACAGGAAGGCCAGGGCGACCCCCCACACGGTTCGTATGTTTCCAGAAACCTTTGAAGTCCTTGGCACTATGTTTCTCGGCCAGACCATCCATTTTCAACTGGTCTTGATGGGTTTGTAACCATTTTAATCGTGACTTGAATATCTTTCTAGTCTCGCACATCTTATTATACATATCACCAGTCGTAGGGCTACCACATAGTCGCCATTCCATGAAACTCGCCCTGGCCAACCTGTGACTGTCGCTCACATATTTATTCCAACCAACAACGGCGTTAGTTAGGCGTTTATACCCCTGCCCACGCCCGCCACTCGCTCCCTCCATCGACGACGCCTGAGATAACGCGAGCACGATGTCGGAATATAATTGATCTATAACTAAACTGTGAGTAGGCTCGTTACAGTAGTGATCACCACACTTTTGACATTCCGTAGGTAAATCAATAAGTCGTAAACGCTTGTGACATTCATATTGGTACTGTGCAATATGGTCGGTGGTTCTCTCTCCCCATCTTACGTCATTATTAAGATCTAAACTCGTTATAACGTTTAGCGGAGTCAGACATCCCAATTTACATTCACATATAACGGGAAGGTGATCCGACCATACTACATCATAATTTACATATACATTGCAAATAGATATAGCGGCTGATTGGGACACAACACAATGATCCAGCCAACGTTTTGACCCCCACACTTGATCTATATAAGTAAATGTATCAGAGGACAATCCTAATTTCATTATATCAAATATAATCCAGTTAAAATCATTACATAATATATCTAATTCATTATAAAATAATTCACCAGGATGAGCATTAAAATCCCCTAATACAAAGATAGGTTCATTTTCATAGTCATTACTAATAGCACTTACAGTTCCCATGCAGTCAGTGAACATAGTCAGGTTATCCGGCTTGTTTGTCGGCATATACACGCACACCACTATAAACGGGCTCGCGGGCACGCTTACACGGATAGCACACACTCGCGGGTTATCGCAATTTATCACTGTGACACTCGAGAACACAGAGGTTTTCCAAAGCAGTGCAGTACCACCGTATGGCCGGCCGAGCACCAGGCCCGCTGCCGTATCCATAGCTGACGTCCCAGTACAGCTAAACCCACTATCTATACTGTTCAGATACGTCAAATCGTCCGGGAGCAGCCAAGTTTCTTGAAGCGCTATCAACACACACTCGTTACAAAGACGTCGAATATCACTAACGGCACTCTTGACGTTCTTACAGTTATAGCTGGCAAACTTATAGATATTATTCTTATCCATCGGTAGAGGGCACTGGACCGATCATAGTGGACCCCTCGTCCACTTTTCGATATTTATAATGTAAAAAGCGCCTAAATATAATTCCTTCGGGCCATATTGTTCTGTCTAAAAACATAGGTAGTTTCGCCTCCGACACAAAGAATTTGTACGCTTTATGATCCAACACTTTTTTAGTATTGATTATTTCCAGAAATACCTTCTCTTGTGTTTTTATTTTCAAATAATCAACTATATCAGACTCGAGCGTATCTACATGCACATTCGTAATAAAGATAGGTATTTTTTTCTTCGCAGCCTTAAAAGTCGACAATGTCGTTTCAGCGTTACCTCTATCGCCCAAGTATCTATAGCTCGGCTTTTTTCGACGATAGCTCACTGTTCGCCAACAATTCTCAATCTCATTTTTATTACTATTATTGTTCACCGACATCGGTACCAATTTTGCTTGTCCCTCGGCAACGATGACGTCATCACAGCTGACGGCCCGAGTCTCCGGCGAAGTTACGAGTGCGTTACGCAGTGAGTCATCTGTTTGCTGGACTCGAGATATGAATGTACCCGACACTTTCTCACTCCGACAATTTTCATCACAAAGTATCACCGGTGAAGGGCTATTTTGTTCCTGTGGGTTTTTTGGTGAACGTTGTTGAATTTCTTGCTCATCCACGGTGTAGTTATTACACATTGTCATTCCTAACGGGCCACTATCCAATTTCCAAGCACCTCGACGCATATTTACATAACCCATTGGATTGGTAGCGGCTGGTGGAGGCAGAGATGCATACTTTAGGTCGTGGATATCCGCGCTCAGACCCTCCACCTGCTTTACCGTGGCATAGGTGTTCTTGATTTCTTCAATTTCAGAATTAATTTTTGTAATATCCTTAAGTAATTTTGTACAATCTAGGTGGTCAAATAAAATTGGGGGTAGTTTCTCAAGAATTCTTGCCACAAATACTGGGATAGTATCAGGATCTGCACTCTTGAGCACTCCGATGATATCGTCCAGGTCTCTTGCTTCCTTCCCTTTCCTCTTCCTTATAGTTTTATGTTGGCCACCCGGCAGCGACTCAAACAGTAATGATTTTGATTTACTTATTTCACTGCTTGAGAACGAAGTCAGGCAGATTCTTTTCAGCGTATCTTCGTCAATCACGGATAACTTATTTTGGACATAAGCCAACATCTCGTCAATGACGATATTACAGACATTACATTTCACTATTTGCGACATAATTACGTTAACACAACCGTCCTTGACGGTGACATTGTTCGAGAAAATGTACGTACAGCAATACGGTTTTTACATTGGACCGGAATATCATGAGCTTAACTCTCCGTGTCAATTTACGTGATTGCCATACGGGTTGAAGCTGTGCGAAGGTAGCTCGAGCTTTGGCGATCCTGGAAGCGATGTCCTCTTCAGTTCCTCCAGTTTCTGACACGACGCTTCCGAGGTATGTAAATTTGTTGACTCGCTCTACAGCTTTTGTGTCAATAAGAAGCGGCATAGAAGTTGTCGCTCCACAACTCATATCCTGGGTCTTCCGGGTGTTAATCTTTAGTTCCATCTGTATGTCTCTTCATATGTAGATAAAACAAAGTATATTACTTTTTCTCTTACGAGCGCTGGTCTGCCTACATCGGGATCTTTTGATGTCAGGGCTCACAACTGCGTGCTTAAGGGGTCATCATGCCACTGTCCTAGCTTGGGTTGCACTGACTCTATTAAATACCTCGGCGTACATATTGACTACAGATTACAATTCCACCATCACATTGACTCACTTTCATCTAGAATGCGTAAACTCGTCTTCATATTTAAAAACTTACGTCATATTGCGGACAATTCCGTGATAAAATTAGTGTATCAGGCTCTTTGCCAATCAATAACATCTCATTGTATCATCTCTTGGGGCGGTGCTACTAAAACCGCACTTTTTAAACTAGAACGGACACAACGCTTTATATTGAAAGTGGGATGGCGTCTGCCACTTCTTTATCCGACCACAGAGCTTTATTCTACCTGCAAGGTACTGACAGTACGACAGCAGTTCATTTTAAGTTTAACTATGAAGACATACTTACTCACTCCGTACGACCCACGTATATTGGCTGTTAGGACGCGACGTAAACCCAATGTCTGTCTCACTGTTTCCTTTACTTCTCAACTCGCTCGCGGAAGTTTCTGCTATCTTGGTGGTCTTGTTTACAATAAATTAAATTAAATCCCAAACATATATCCAAAACCTAAAACTGAATGTAAAATCATAGTTACAAACTGGCTCCTTGAACAAGATTATGAAAATACGGAAAATATTATACACACAACAAAGGCTCTAACTTAAATAATCACACATAACACATCTACACACACACACATACACACACACACACACACACACACACACACACACACACACTTTCACACAAACATAGTTTAAAAGACTCAAATTCAAATACAAATGATAAGTTTTGTAATTGCCTTCTATCTTCAAAGACCACATGTTACATATGAAAGTAAATACACTTGTCCGTTTTCGCGGGAACTGAGGGCCTGGTGATCTGTAATACATACAGGATTCGTATGAAACCTAGTACAGACACCAGCTCTCACAAAGGTTTAATATTATGTATTTAATTAGTTGTAAGTCAATGTTGTAACCTCTGTGGAGAAACAATAAACTATTATTATCTTCTTAGCCTCTCTCTGCAAGTCGTTCAATTTGGTCTGCATGTCAGCGCGAGTGTGGCTCAGCAGGCATAGGTCATCAGCATAATCCAGATCCTCCAAGGCGCTGGATAGTCCCCACTGTTACGATGTGTGAACATCGACATTAAACATATTGCGTTTAGTGACATCACTATATGGAATCTACTAGAACATTAGCGGACCGGTTAGAATAATGCAAAAATTCCTTCGCTCATTGTTCTGTGAATCGGTCGAGATCGAATAGATAAAGATTTAGCCGCCAGCCAATGGGAACGCGCGCACGCGGACATCGATGGGTAGTTTGTCTCGTCACTAGACGACCGTAGTAGGGATACGACACCACCGCGTTACCACACTAGAGGTTAGATAAACCCGTGCAGACCGAGCGGAGACACAAATTAGCATATTAGAAATCTCATCAACGCACGGCTACCGTAACCACCGTTAACGATGTATTGAATTTACCAAATTTAAATTAATTCAGAACAAGTATAGATTATAACAATGTGTGCAACTTGTGCAGTTAGTTTTCCGTTCCCGTATATCCGGGGTGAGTGCTGTGAACAGAATAGCTTCTATAATGCCAACCGCGTGATCCATAAATTGAATATTACCAATAGCTAAGTCATAGATTGTCATCCGCGTAGAATCTAACTTAAACCTATAGTTTGTTTAGACTCCGTGAGTGTCCTGGGTTCCGATAGTGGTTAAAGTAATTCGAAGTATCGAAATAAATATTAAAATCAGGCGGTGCTGAATTTCTTGCCACAAAATATACAAGAAAACAGTTAGGACGGTGAGGTTAAATAACTCCACCCCTAAATGCTATAATTGTATATGTATTGCCTATATATATATATATATGTTGTCTATGTAATTACCTATTTTATAAACTCGTAGGGAATGCTAGGACCTAGTAACATTGCCCTATCGAATATAATGATAAATTGTTAAAAATATTTCTACCTAAAATTCTCTTAAGGGCTAACCACCTACGGCCTTGCAGTAAATCATAGTTTTATAATCTTAAATTGCGAGTATCAAGAAGGAGAATCCGGGTTAAGATAATTCATCTACCCGACATAATTTATTGTGAAGCCGTACCATTTGGGGCGCGGCCTTAAGCGGGAAACCGTTATATTTTCTAAATTTATATTGTGTTTAATGTAAATTCAAATACCTAGAATGATCTAATATGAATTCCACCTATCTGGAATATTCACTATTACTTAACATTTTATTATCAAGACTGCCATTTAGGGACCGTCATTTTAGGGTTCCCTAATTTAGTGAACCATTATTAAGTTTTAATTGTTAGATGGGAATTACGCATAACGCAGACTCTTTAGGAACTTTGTCTCCGACACGTAATAGGTAGAAAACTAATCATTTGAAATGTACCCACATTTGTGTTGGGCCTATAGCTAAATTTTATTAATGGATTATTAGTTAATTCTTTCATTGAGATTTTCTGCCGCCGGTCGGAGCCCGATATATAGGGATGAGCCAACTACCTGTCTGTGTTTTCCCTGTTCCCATGTTTGTATAATCCTGTGTTATGTGTACCCTTGCCGTGTACCCTCATGTAAATAATTGTGCAGCGCGTCCAACAATTAGGGAACCTGTACGGCGATTTACATGTGGGGCCTGCGGCAAGCAGTGCCGAGCCGGTATCTAATCCGTTGCTTGTGTCATTTCCAGAACTACCTTGGGGCTTAGAATAAGCCATATTGAGACAAGTACAATTGCTGAGCAACCAGACGCTGCGCCGTCGCTCCTGTGGCCTTCGACCCGGAGCAACTCGTCAGCTAGAACAAAACTGATTGGAGGACACCAGCGGATCCTGCCGGCCGACCGCCCGTCGCCTGTGGACCCCCAGTTAAGTGCACCGGGCACTTCCGTAAAACAGTATTGTGATCGTATACTATCGACACACTCTTAACTACTTGTATTATATAAACCCTAGGTTCCCTGCTAATAAAGTAGCGTCAATTGTTTTACGTCGTTTAATTTAACTTCCTAGCAGGGGCCGTATCACCACTCTATGCCGCGGCGCGTTGTAGATGCATCACATCATCAAAAGCGATGAGGAAAAGGAGAGGTGAGAGAAGACACCCCTGGCGCACTCCTGCGCGTACTGGAATGTCCTCCGAGACGAGGCCATTGTGCGTCACTTTACAAGAGTAGTTCCTGTAGATGGCCTTAATGATGTTGGTAATTTTCTCGGGGACTCCAATGTCAGAGACGGTCCCAGATACAAGTCCACCTCAGTGTATCGAAGGCTTTATCGAAGTCCACAAAGGTCAGATACATCTCCCTCTGCCATTCTGATACCTGTTCAAGTATGATACGCTGTGTTGACTTGATCCATCCACGATCGGTTAGGACGAAATCCGGCTTGCTCCCTGCGGATAGAAGGTTCCACTGCCCTAGACAGTCTATTCAAAATAATCTTGCATAGCACCTTAGATGGCGAGTAGTGAGTTATTGGGCATTCTACCCCACCTTAGTTCCATCGGTTATCTTCGATAACCTCAGTCACGGTGGGATAGAATGCCCAATAACTCTTTGTAAAATCATTTACCTAAGCCAACGTTCCACATTTTAATGCCGTACAATACACTACCGTTCCGTCAATGGTTAACCAATTTCACTTGCTAGATGATTGCTTTCGTACAGCAAACTAACCCGATGCATGTTTGTTAACTCCATCTTGCTTAAAAAGCACAATTAAGTTAGCATTATCTCTTACAAGTTGTTTAGGTATTTTGGTATAAGTTTGATTTAAATAAAAACTGTCAATCAATTTATGTCTTCCCATGGCAAAATAATCACGCATATTACTTTGATTTTCACATGCTACATCGTCAAAAATAATCACAGAATTAGGTTTCGCATCTGTAACCTTCAAAACGTCATCATTTGCTTGGTATTTCTGGAGAGTGATAGCTCGTACTCTGTAAAACTTTTTCTAACAAGATGTACTTTGGTTGATGTAGAGTTTTAGAATATACATAAACATTCTGAAATGTCAATCCATTTTCATGCAATAGAAGACCAATTAATAAGTTAGTTTTTCCACAATTTGATGGTCCGCAAATGATGCAACGTACTGTATTCGGTAATAATTCTCCATGGCGTAACTTGTTTTTTGTCAAATCGTCACAGATTGTATTGACCTGTAACGATTGTGTTTGTTTAACGAATTTCATGTTTGCTATGTAATACTGATGGACTCGTAATGAAAAGATGAATTTATAACATAAATATTTATAACTACAAGTAGTCGAGCCAAACTGGTTACAGAAAAGCTGTAGGTTATAAACGGTAAGTACGTTTTAGCTTATCGTAATTGTGATTCTACAAAATAGTTCCCTAATGAACATACAAGGAGCTTCAGCGAACGTACGAACAGTGGGACAGCGTGCTCAAATGATATTAATGTGGAATATTCGTTTAGTTACGTTATTTCCCAATCCAAAGTGATATTCCCTACTTAATCCTCACACTTATGACGTTCTGCACACCTGCAACAAAGGACTGAGGCTTTCGGTTTTGGAACAATAGAAATCTACAAACATAGACGCTTGAACCCTAATATTTTAAATGATCAACTTAATTTCGCCTCTTCAAAAAACCTAGGATATAAATAGGTGCGGTTTACGAGTTGTGGCTCATTCGGTCGCTGTGCGCCGAGCCATCGACATCTCCTGATGATGCCCCTGGTTGGGGGCGAAACACGTGTCGAGGTTTTTTATTATTTTTTGCACGATAACACAACTCTCATATTTATTCTATTTTCAAAATTATTTCTCTATTCTTTCGGCCTAAGTGGGATTGGAGGGCGGACTTGTGCATGAATAAATACGAGAGTTGGGTAATTTGCATGTGGCGGAATATTGCAAAGTAGTATCTATCTTAAAAATGTGATCTTAACGTGTTCATGTTAACAAACATGCATCGGGTTAGTTTGCTGTACGAAAGCAATCATCTAGCAAGTGAAATTGGTTAACCATTGACGGAACGGTAGTGTATTGTACGGCATTAAAATGTGGAACGTTGGCTTAGGTAAATGATTTTACAAAGAGTTATTGGGCATTCTATCCCACCGTGACTGAGGTTATCGAAGATAACCGATGGAACTAAGGTGGGGTAGAATGCCCAATAACTCACTACTATGGCGCCGAGAGCAGGGTAATGCCTCTCCAGTTATTACAGTCGCTGAGGTCTCCCTTTTCTGGCAAGGTGATGAGATGGCCTTTGTTCCAGTCATCCGGTAACTCTTCCGCTTGCCAAATGGTGGTTAGTAGTGGCGTAAGCGCGTTCACAGCGGTTGGTAAGTCGGCATTGAGCATTTCCGCTGTGATGAGATCGAGTCCTGGGGCCCTGCCCTGTTTCAGCGAGTGGAGTGAGTAGGTCGCCTGCAGGTGGTGAGAAGCAATGGGGTCGTTGGGGACTCGGAAGATTTCCTCAAAGTACTCCCACCAGCGTTTAAGCTGTCCCTCCGAAGTCATAATAAAATAGCCCTCCTTGCTTTTCAGGGGCTTCTTGCTGCGATTCTGGATTCCGGCCAGAGTCTTCGTCGCTCTGTACATCTCCCTGAGATTACCGGAATCAGCGGCACGTTGGGCGTTGTCGGCAATACCGTCTGCCCATACTCGTCTGTAACGGCGAGTGCTACGGTAGATGGTTTTACGTATCAGACGGTATTGTAGCCTCAGGTGTTCCCGAGTTGCCGCGTCGCTGGTCGACTGAATCTTCAGGTGAAGCTCTCTCCTCGCCTCAATTAGGTCCCAAGTATGCTATGACATCCAGTCGTCCCGTTTGTGTGTTTGTTGTCCCAGAACGACGGAGCTGGTTTCTGCATAGGCCATTTTGATGCGATTCCACTCGGTGTCGACTGTGGTTGAGTCCGTATAGAGTTCTGAGAAACGGTTCTGCAGCTCGATCTTAAAAGCTGCCTCTATGTCAGGGTTCCTCAATTTACTGACTTCAAATCGTTTGCCTATTCTGGTGTTGTCAGCAATCCGGGCTACGGCCACTTTGAGCCGCAGCTCGGCCACCACAAGATGGTAGTCGCTATCGTGTGTGGGGTGAATTCCAGATGTACTTGTGGTGGCCTTTGTGAATAAATAAATTGCCGCCGATGGTCATTATGTTATAAGGTCGTTGTGCTGATAGAACTCCAGGAACCGCACCCCGTTGTGGTTGCGGAATCCAAACCCGTGCATACCTATGTCTTTGACAAGGTAACCTATTGAAATCTCGAATTTCTGTTACCCGAATCTTAAAACCCCGAAAACGGTTGGTAGAACTTTTAAGAGACAGATGTAATGAATGACAACTTTTAAAAATTCCCTTTTTAATTTCCCAGATGAATCAATTTCCACGTGCACTAAAACCAAATTTTGAAAAAGTATTTTTTGTTTCCCATCGTACGCCCCCGAATCGCTCTAAAATCTTTTCGACTTAATTCCATTTTCGTTGCATACGTAGAACTTTAATGTGTGATAAAAAACAATTGACAAATGATTTCTCGCCAATTGTATTTTTTTATTACTAAAAAGGTTGCAACGTTTAAAAAAATATAACATTCGAAATTCAAATAGTTCCGATTAGCTAGTAGTGCAAAACTTTAGTGTGCCCCATGTATAAAGATTTTTTTAGTGTCAATTCTGTAAACTTAATACATAGGTACTCCGTGGTTTAGTGTAAAACAGCGACATTATTTTTCAAGCTAACTTCACTTCATTTAATATGTTAATCTTATTAACTAGTATCATAATAATGTGTAGGTAATCAAATGCAAAATAAAATGTATATGGGTAATCTCCGGATCTACTGAACTGATTTTAAAAATTCTTTCAGAATTACTCTGAGTGCTATAGACTATAAATTATATTGATATCATGTTTAAATGTGCCGAGATACCACGATAGGTCAAAAACGCCTCTTAAAATAGTGTTCATTTGCATTTGCGTCTAAACAGACGATTATAATGGAAAACAATGTTTGGAAATTTTATTTAACTTACTAATTCTACAAAAAAGTCGGCTATAAGTACCATATATCTTTCTTTTATATTTTAGTAGATATATATGCTTTTATGTTTTAATAAAGTATTTTTCAGCATGTTCATTGTTGAATAGTTATTTAAATAACAACATATTAATGCTTATCATAATAAGTTATTTTATGATCACAAGCATATCACAGAGATACTATTAATTTGCCCTTTACAGTATAACAATAAGTAATTTGTCATGTAGTTTCGGAGATAATACTAGGTAAGTAATGCATACTGATAATTTCAAATGTAGAGCGGAGCAAATGTTTTTATTACATATCAGAATCAGAAAAAACACTTCAATTAATTAATCGAATGAAAAAAAAAACTATTTTTATTGTTGACGCACGTGTTTTCATGGCAACCATATAATCATCTGGTTTTTCGGTGATTATTCCTCGATGGTGCATACGATTGTGAAAATCGTTTTTCCGAACCCACCAGCACGCGTGTGCCAGTTTTGGAATTTCTATCTAAATGTTAAAGAACTTTTTCGTCGATGTCCAGGACATTTTCAGTGATTATTCCTCTGTGGTCAGCTCTACTTTCATGATTTCTGACTTTTCTCCCGGGTATGATGTCGACCAGCATGCCAAATTTGGTCAAAATCGGTCGAGCCGTTTCGGAGGAGTAGACGCACAAACGATTTACACTTGTCGCCTAAGATTGAGCTCCGCTTCGCTCCGCTTCGCTCCGCTAAATAAAATACAAATTGCTACATGCCGCTCTAGAACAAAATAACGCTTTGTGCGTTTCATGCATTTATCGGCAAATTGTTGTTTTATTTCCATCTCATCTCCTCGTATCTTTTAAACGACTGAACCGATTTTCACACATAGCTTCTTAGCTTTTATTTTTATTAGTCGGAAGTGTTCTTACACTTCCGACTAATTCACCTTACAAAAAAAACAAAATCCAAATCGAATCATCCTTTTGGGAGCTACGATGCCACAGACACACACACATAAACACAGACACGTCAAATTTTCGTCGTTTTTGCGTCGGGGGTTAAAAAACTGTTATACAAAATGTAAGTTATTAGAAGGTTTTGAACTCGACTGTACTAAATCTAATGTTATGTAAAAGTTTACAATTAAATTTAATGGTGTTCTAGGTCAAAAGTCAAGCGAAAATTGAACTGATATTGGGCACTATTTCAAGCACAATTTTTTAAGCCGTAAATTGTACCTACAGCTCGTTCGGTATTCGCGTAGTGAAATGAGTATGCTGGGCGTAGAACCTTCGCCCAGCATACTCACAGAACGAAGCCTATAACTCCGGAGTTATTAGAGCACCGTTGTTTCTTTTTGGACACCATTTGGCACTATTTGGGCACAATTTTTTTAAGTATGAATTATGGTTGAAGCGTGCACAGATTCCACAAACGGAGGTGAGTATGCTGGGCGAAACCTTCGTCCATCATCGAACTATGGCTGTAATTTCTTAAGTATAAGAGCACTATTTTTTCCTTTGGGCACTAATTAGCACTATTTCAGCACAATTTTTTGGCATTCATGAAATATCAGGATTCCATGGTGAGTGTGCTGGACGAAGGGACACGTATCGCGCACTCGGTTTGTCATCGTCGCTTCCTACTTACTTGACACTTATCGTCATATTTTGAACAATTCACATAATATCTTTATAAATTGTAGCCTATGTGTTATTCTGATGTATAAGCTAAATTATTGGAAAGTTTCATTAAAATCCATCCAGTAGTTTTTACGTGAAAGAGTAACAAACATCCATCCATCCATACATACATACATACATACTCACAAACTTTCGCGTTTATAATATTAGTAGGATAAAAGGATTTAGTTTTTCTGGATATTGTTTATTTTAATTTAAAAAATCTGGATATTGTTTATCTGGATATCAATTAACTGTATTTAAAATTTGTGTTTTAAAAAAATTGAGCTTTCGTGCATATGGATTACGGTCATCTGGATTTTGTGCATTTAGATTTCGTGTGTCTGGAACTCATCCGTCTGGATTCTAAAACGTCGTACAAATGAATAAATGGGCAAATTAAATTCGGAGTTGCGATTATATGGCAAACAAAACTTCGGAATTTGTAAAAACGGGATTATGAAAAAATGTCCAAACGTTTTCGGGATAATGATATTCTGAATATTAATATTCGGGATTAAGATAGGTAACTCTTTGACAAACATCGTTATTTGGTATGATAATATATTATTGTATGATAATATAATAATACAACATACGAGTATTTATAACAATTATTTATTTCTCTATTAATCAAATCTCACTTATCATAAACATAAAAATAATTATAAAATCAATATTTTTTTAAATACAAGACTTAATCCCGTAGCTGTTCCCATGGGTATCGGGAAAGAGAAACTCAAAATAACGGAACCTTTTTTAGGGTTCCGTACACAATGTAGAACGGGACCCTATAACTGAGACTTCGTTGTCCATCCGTCTGTATTGAGCTGTATCTCATGAACCGTAATAGTTAGAAAGTTGAAAAATTCACAGATGTCAGATTTCTGTTGCTTCTATAACAACAAATACTAAAAAACTGAATATAATCAATATTTAAGGGGACTCCCATACAACAAACGAGATTTAATTCTTTTAAAAATCCCCCGACGGTTGCCAAGTGACAGCTGATATTTTTCTATTTATTTCTTCTAGTATAAGACGACAGGTGGCTAGTTGTGGCGGTCGCAGTAGCGGCGTAGTGTCTCGGGTTCGATCCCCGGAATTAGTAGGCGGGGGACGTTGGGCACGTCTTAGGGCACGTCGACGTCTGGCACGAGCTGCGATTGCATAAAAAAATTAAGAAATAGAACTCTCAGAAAAAATTGAAATTTTAAACAGGAGCCAATGTTTTTCTGAGTGATTTGGAATCTATAACGATAGAAAAAAGTTTATGTAAGCTCATTTACTTGCACTGCACACGTCACCCTCTCACCCTTACATCTCCCTTCAGTCCTCTCCGGCCTGCTGTAAGAGATTCCTCTAGGAATAAGCAGTGCTCTTGTACTAAGCTCACTGTATAGAAATGGGGAATGTCCCCCTTAGCTCTCGAGAACTGCTTATGCCCCAATGATGGTTGACCCCTCTATGGATAGCCCTCGATCTGGAGGCAAGCCAATATATCGAAAATTTGACCTAGCCCTAAGGGGTCAAAAGCTATAGGCCAAAACCTATGGCGTGGTGCAGCGCTAAGCACCGCGCAAGACACCGTACTAGTAAATAATAAATTAATAAAAAAATTATGTATTTGAAAGCAATGGGTATCCTTCTACTATTCTTAAAATATAAAATTGGAAATTATAAATCACAAAATTTTAAATGTCATCGGCAGGACTCGAATCCACGGGTTTTCCCTAACAAGGGTATTGCTCTGACCACTGAGCTACTATACGGTCACAGCTACGATGACCATATCGACATTGAAGCTTAAAACACACTGGTCCTTCACATACGACATATGCCACGCGACGTGGGAGACAGCGACACACTGGTACACGCTATGACACTACACGTGTGTGACAGCGTCGTACGCGTGGGATAGCATGGGAACACGCGAGTCTGGCGAAGGGAACGCGTGAGACAGCGTGGGGAGTGACCAGTGTGTTCGTTACCATACAACTTGTATAGGCCAGATCCTGTTCAGATGTCATAATGCGTGGTGTACGTGAAGGATGAGTTTGTATACCTTTAGTCTTTGAAAATTCGATTGTTTGGTTGCGTTATGCGGAACATTAGAAAAATGAATGCGGTACGAAGTTTGCCGGGACAGCTTGTATTGTTATAAAAATGAATCCCTATTTCCCTGAACCTCCGAAACTACTGGCCCGATTTGAAAAATTCTTTCAGTTACATAAAGCTACATTCTTAACGAGTAACATAGACTATATAACATCACATTTCCACCAATGGGAATTGAGTAGCAATGAAAAAGAGCAGAAAGTACTTACCACTTTCAGTCTTGTCTTTGGGTTTAACTTCCTCATCCATAGATCTAGAGAGCGATCGTTTTTTTGGTGACTGTTGACAAGAAAAAAAACACCTCAAAACATTGACACAGAAACAATACGTCAAAATTTTACAAAACAACCGACTTTAGATTAGAATTACAATATACAAAATAAACATAATTATAGACTAAAAATATTTACATTACAAAATATCGTTTAAAAAATCCTCCGCGTCATTGCCGACTGGGAAGGTTCCCAGAATGCTGGCTGTGTTGCCACGTTGGATAGCGATACTTATTCTTTGGGCCAGAAAATAGCCAGCCTTTTGGTCCTGAGAAGCATCTATTAGGCGTTTAGCAATGTCTCTATAAAGGCGGCGAGCACTCGGACCCCATGACCCCAGTGTCTCAACCCCAAACGGCTAGAATATGTAATCACCTGCTAGTTTAGCATATTTACGCCGTTTAAGGCCTTCAGCCGATGCAGCAGCAGCGCCGGCACATCCGGATGTGCTTGGAAGGTGTGAAGGTGCTAAGGTGTCAACGCATGTAGCGTCCCACACCAAAGGCCTTCCCATCTTCCACGGTAGCAACGACATACCGTCCGGTCTCTTTCCATCGCTTCGTGCTAAACCATTTGGTTCACGTACGGCCGGAAGACCTGCGGTGGAAAGAGCCCTACGAATTATGTAGTTTAGAATAGCGTGCTGAGGTATACGACCTGCGCTTCTGCTACAAGAAAGGCCATGGTGTCCCAGATTATCGACGGCTACTCCACAGGTGCAATGATGCGGGGATACACAAGGTGTATCCAGCCGAAGGCAAGTGGCAATGTGGAAGGTTGTGTCGTCCAACATTGTACCGATGTTGGGCGATGGGAGCGCCTGGATCCATAACCCTGACTCCCATTATCCAACAGCTAGTAGACGTGCACGCTCTGAAATATTGACAGCAGTGTCAATTAGTGTATTAATTCTCAATTTACAGAGCGGATTAGATTTAAGATTTTAATTTAAAATTAAATTTAATTTACTATTGATTGAAGTTAGATTTTTGCTGAGCGCGTGTAAGTTGGCTTTTTAGGTTACCTCTGGCGCTTCGCAAAAATCGGGTTCCCAGACACTCTCATACCGAACAACGTTTTTTGTCCTGCACCTGGAGCTAGTTAGCAATAACTAGTTCTTCTGTGCGGGACTATCAACTAATCCAGCATTACCTTGACATTGGCGAAATCATCGATGAACATAGATGGAGCCACGTTTTTAAAGAAAGAAGAAGACTTCAGATTACCGAAATGGGACCAAATATATGTCGGAATGGGACTAAATTGAAATGGGACCAAATATATGTCGGAATGGGACCAAATATATGTCGGAATGGGACTAAATTGAAATGGGACCAAATATATGTCAGAATGGGACTAAATTGAAATGTGACCAAATATATGTCGGAATGGGACGAAATTGAAATGTGACCAAATATATGTCGGAATGGGACTAAATTGAAATGGGACCACTTGGGAAGTGTGTAGCTTTCAATTTAAAAATAAACTTTCCAAATCGGTTCGCTCAGTACAAAGATATGAGGTAACAATTATAAAAAACTAGTGGTCGCCCGCGACTTCGTACGTGTGGTAATTTGGTAATTTTTTCCCGTTCCCGTCGCACCGCGTCATATTTTGAACAATTCACACAATATCTTTATAAATTGTAGCCTATGTGTTATTCTGATGTATAAGCTATATTGTTGTAAAGTTTCATTCAAATCCATAGTTTTTACATGAATGAGTAACAAACATCCATCCATCCATCCATACATACATACATACATACATACATACATACTTACATACTTACACACTCACAAACTTTCGCGTTTATAATATTAGTAGGATAAAACATACAGTTGAATTGAGAACCTCCTTATTTTTTTTGGAAATAGGTTGAAACCTGTCTCTAATTTATTGGCATCGGACTAAACGGGAAGCAGTCAGTACCTTTCAATTAAAACAATTTCAAAATCAGCTATTCAGTCGCAAGATTTGAGGTAACAAAAAAAAAACTATGCACCAAAAACATACAATCGAATTGAGAACCTTCTTTTTTGGAAGTCGTTTCAAAATACTTATTTAATAATTTCTGATATCAAAATGCATAAGTACTTTGTGCTAAATAAATATAATTATATTTATTTCTATAGATACAGATGTATTTGTAAAAGATAACATACCCGTCTCTTATTCTGTTTCTGATAATGTTGCGAGTCATAGAACTGTGTATGTGTCCTCTTGACCCGTCCAGTCCGCCTTCTGATGTCTTCTGCTGCGGTGACAGTCAGACAGTCAGCGCCACGACGGGACGCGAAGAAACTGTGGCCACATTTGCAGGCTTTTGATGCTACCGCTACCTATGAGACAAACTCAGAGCTTAATTTAAAAAAAAGCATCCAGAAGGCCTGACTTTAAAAATAAAAATAACATCTAGAAGGGGACACGCAAAACCCGTGCACTAGACGTGCACTTGCGGAGATCAGCCCGTGACTACAATTACAAGAGACAAGGGGCTGACTTTATGATTACGACGCTTTTTAAAAAAAATCTTATTTACTCGCAACGGGTGACACGTGGTGGACTCACCTGCATTAGACATTTAGGACAACTCTTGGCAATCATTTTATTTTTCCCCATTTTTATACCTTACTGCATTACTAACTCATTTTTATTGAACAGAGGCACACGAAGTAATTATCCATTGAAATAGCCAGACAGTATCAGTGTGGTATGCACAATAGTATACAACTTTTGACAAATTGATACAGATATGGACTTTTTTTTATAATAATACTTTGGTAAAGTGCCTCAAAGAATAATACAATATAAAATCATGAATTTCATGAATATACACAAACAAAACACACGTCAGATCATCAGCAAGCAGTGTCAAACTGTCAGTCAATGAGTCAAGTCAGTCAAAGTCAAATTGACAGTATTGACAGTATTTAGTCTACTACTACTAATACCTACCTGCCGCCTCAAATGACCTTTTAACAAATCTGTCTAACCGACCTAGCCGTTCTCGAGCTTAGCGAGCGAGACAAACAGATTATAAGACTTGACATTAGCAGTACATTTATTTACAATAAGAACTACAACATACATAATTATATACTAAAAATATTTTCGTTAAAAAATATCGTTAAAAACCCTCCGCGTCATTCCCGACTAGGAAGGTTCCCAGAACTTGACATGGCTACAAGGTCTTGAAATCAAGCCAACAATCCCAAAAAAAATGTGACTTTTGATTTGATTTTGACATTTCGTCTAAACAAACAATTTAATTATATACAATATACAATTTTTGGTCACTTTTGTGCAATAAACTTTGAACATTTCCTTGCCTTACCCAGGCCTTACCTTTATTACACCAAATTTGTGTATAAGCATATAGATTTTGTAGAAATGCCCAGAAGATCCATAAAAAAGCTGGTTCATATTTGCGATTATTGTAAAAAGAATTTCGCTTTGAAAATAAACCTCGCCAAGCACATAGTCCTACACCATCTACATAATACCGCAAAACTATCAAATTCAGTAGAATATATACCTTGTGACGAATGTGATATGGAATTTAGGAATAAAGGCTTGTTAATGTGTCATAAAGCCAAGAAACATACTCAGAGGTAATATATCTTTAGAAGTTGAAAGTTCGTCTAACCGTTCAGATTGAATAGAAAATAATCAATTAAATGGATTTCTGGACCATAGACACATTAAAATCTTTTTTAAGTAGTATTTTGAAAAAATTCTATTTGGAATTCTTAAAAAACTAGTGATGATTTTCATAGATCCTCTTTTTCCTATTATGTGGGACCAACGCTGACTGACAACTTGTATACATACCTGTGTCTTACCTTCGGGCATAAAGAAGTTATTTTGTTCGTGTGTAAGCAAATAATCATAAGTATATTATCCTAACGGACACCCCAGCTTTGCCCGCTTGACAAATTATATACACAAAAACCTTCCTCGAGAACCAATCAATCCATTGGTGAAAACTGCATCAAATTCTATTGCATAGTTCTAAGGATCTAAGCATACATACGGACAGAAGCGACTTTGTTTTATGATATTATTATTATTCTTGATCAAGCAGGCAGTTGAAAAACAACTGATGATGCCTTTATCCTGCTGGTGCATACTAATTTAAGCCTTGGAGTTTAAGATATATTTGTCAAGTCTGTTCTTAAACTGGTTCCCGTTTTGGGCTGAGATCACGTTCTCCGGTAGCTTATTAGACTCCTTGACAACCCGATTGGTTAAGAAGTGTTTATGGGTGTTGTTAGTTCATAAACCAGTGCAAAATTTCAAACTGTGTCCTCTGAGATGGATATTGTCGTTGCGTATGAAAATTCTGTATGAAAACTGATTTGTGATAGTGATGATGAATATTCACTCTTTCTTTTACAGTTGGCAACAATCAAAAGATACAAAGCTTAATAAATACTCATGTCAAGCATGCCAAACAAACTTTATGAAACTTGTTGATCTAAGATATCACGTACGAAGTTCCCATTTCAATCTGAAGTCTCACTTACCGTATTGCCACTTCAAAAAAGTCAATCAAGTATGGTTTGAAAAAGTTTTCAACACACATAACATTGTGGAAATGAAAAAGGTTGCTCATAACATGTTATTGATGAGAAAATTAGATGACAATACAGCTATGAAGGTAAGCGATCACCAAACTGAAGATATTGACTTAAATTATTTATATCCTACACAACCCCGCTTAAAAAATATACAATGTAAATATTGTTCAAGAAATTATGATAGTAAATACATTAAAAAACATATACAAGATGTACATTTAAAATATTTAAAAAAAAAGTCCGTTTAATTATGTACAGACTATATGTTCTTGAGGTTGGTTGTAAATGAAAGTGGACTGTATTAGTGGTACATAGGTATATTTGGTTCGGTTCTTTAGTAATTCCACAATAAGTAACAAAGACGGGAGTGTTCAAAATCTGACGTCTTGATGACCGTGAACATTAGTAAGTGGGGGCCGGACCGGTTCCGTTCCCCCCAGGTGACCGCGCGTTGTCAGGCGCTGGTGCGCCGACACTATATTTATTATAAATATTACATGTATTTGAATTATCACAAATTAAAAAAAAATATCTGTTACTTACAGAAATATCTGTTTCTTTGTACACAATGTCTTCAGATAACGTGTGCTGGCAAGATTTCATATTGTATACTTTTATAATATAAAGTAAAATATTTATTATACATATTATATTATGTATTTGAATTATCACAAATTAAAAAGAATTATCAGTATTTAATATTATATATTTTATATTATAAAGTATATATTTATTTATTTTATAGTATACTTTTATATTGGTATTGTTATATAGAAAAAGCCTATGCTACTAATAATGTAGCAGTCTAATGGTGAAACGATATTACAATATCAATCACAAAAAAAAAACGGGTCAAGTGCGGGTCATACTTGCTATTCTACTACACCAGCGGCAGCTGTAGTGGACTGCCTAACATATAAATAAGAAAAAACTTGACTCATGCACCAAGGGTTTCATACCATTGTCTATAAGGCCGTTGAATATTTTTTCTATTCTATTTAGTATGTAATTAAATAGCGGCAACTAAAATCTGTGAATATTTCAACTGTCTAACTATCACGGTTCTTGAGAAACAGCCATGTGATAGATGGACAGCAGTCTTAGTAATAAGGTCCCGTTTTACTCTTTGGGTACGGAACTCTAAATATGCATAATTGTGTGAGAATATGTACCATAAATCATAATACGATCTATAAAAATCACTATTGTGTTGTAATTATTTTTTAATTTCATATTATTTAAGTTTCAAGTGTGATATTAATTTTAGTATATTATAAAATACTATGTTTGCTCTAGATCTAAATAGTGTGTAAGTGTAATTGTCTTATTATGAGCCAAAGAGTTGAGTGATGTTTTTTTATAGAGCCCGTTGACTAGTCTCGTCTCATTTGCTGCGCTTTCCTGCCATTCGCATCTTGTTGAAAAGTATCATTGCTTTTATCGATTAAATTTAATTCTAATTTATTATAACTTACCAGGGGTTTAGAGCACGAGGAATTGTGTAATAAATACTATCTATACTCTATCCCACATAGATTGAAATAAAAGATTATTGACACCGAAAACGACCAATACAAAATGAGCGCGTCCCCGCTGAACTCTGCAGTGACTGTTTCACACGTTGGTCCCTCTATGTCAATGACCTTTTATTGCAATCTATTTAGGATTAGCTATAATAGTGTATCAACACTGCGGCAAGGAGCGACTGAAGGAACGCGGGGCAGTCCCGTTTCTAGGGAGTTCACACGTTTTAACTGCGACCGTAGACAATTTTGCATGTTTCAAATAAGTTTTTATAAACTCAGGTTAGTGTTGTACTCTATTTAAGCAATAAAACATAATGTTTCGCCGCTAATTTAAAGTTGTTTCCTTTCAGGATATACGCTTTGCACTTGCGTATTTAAAAAAAAAAACAATTACATGCGTTTTATAAAATTAGGCACAGAATATACAAATATTAGGAATAGGTAAAAGCGCGGTCGCGTAGCAGAAAGAAATTCGGTCATTGACCCCTTCACTACCTATCTCTGTCACTCGCGCACAATAATAATTATCTTTCCGTCTCGCTCGGACGCCGCGCTGCCGCGAGTGTCAGATATACGGTTAGAAGGGTCAATTATCAAATTTGTTTCTGTTTAGACACACAATATTAATCATCACAATTTAAATTAAAGGGCAACACTCAAAATAGTTTTTATCATAAAAAAAAATTATGTGGTTTTTTTTATAAAATTTATATAACAGTTTGATTGTGTTTACTAACATTGAGTCGCCTACTCTACACCACTACTATTTTACGCCACTTTTACACGAGTGACAAATATTAGATCTCTCGCCTTTTACAATGTTGTATATAAGAATCAATATTTCTTAGGTTATGAAAATAATACCTAATAATAATGTATACGAATAAATGAAACAAGTTAAATGCAAATTTTAAAATATGTATCGAATATTGAAGCACTGTTCAGTGTTCACATTCATCGGACAGAACTCTCATTGACGGATTCTCAAATCTGCCAATGAAAGTCCGCTGTTCGCTAAAATCCCATTGGTAAATTCAGAAATCGGCCAATGAGCGCTCTGTCCGACGAGATTTGTCTGATGAATGTGAACAGTGCTTTAAAATGTTAATTATTGTCTAGAAGTTTCTAGATTTTCCCGAAGGTTCACTTTCGCTATTTATTTCATAAAAAGTTCATTACTATTTGATAAATAACTTATGTTATTTTTATTGTTACCTATTTATTTTTTTATACTTTTAAATTGGAATTATTTTGAATTTAATAAGTATAATTTTTATTTATTTATTTTAGAAGATACTAGAATTAAATTTTCATTGTTTCGAGCGTGATTTATATTAAAATGCAATTGTCTTTCTAGAAACGTGTTTTTTTATCTTTTTTTTTAGCGCTTCGTCAATGCTTCTTAGGGCTGGTTTACATTGGTCAAGCTTTTAGTACAGTGGCGAGTGCAGGTACAGTGGCGAGTATTATGAGTTTGGACAGAAAATAAAATAAAATAAAATAACGTTTATCTTTGAAATTTTTAGCAAATTATTTAGATTCGTCAAAAGTTGGTGTTTCGAGAACCGAGGGTTCCAAAATGCAACGAGACTGAGAAGAGCCCTCAAGAAACTCAGTTCGGCTTTTTTCAAAATATTTCATCTTAAATCTAATACAGAGTTATTTAGAAAGGAGCTATTCGTGTTACAACCAGGCAGCCTTGTCATCTAAGAAATCATTAATACTATAATAAGCTTTATGGCACAATTTACTTTTTATTAGTTTTTTAAATTTATTAACAGATAAATTTGCTATTTCGGTTGGCAATGTATTGTACATTCGAATAAAGTTCCCCGCAAAAGAATTACTCACTTTATGAAGCCTAAATTTAGGAACAGCCAGTTTATCCTTATTTCTTAAGTTTAGATTATGATTATCACTATTTTTCACAAACTTACTTTTGTTCTTGTGGGTATACAATAAAATTTCATAAATATATACAGTATATACAGTGACTGTTTACACTACGGCCAGTCAAGTGTCTTTCCTCTTCCTCTAGGAAAATGGATGAGTCTCGTCAAAAAATACGTCTGATGAAATACGAATGATCGCCGCAATAACTATGTCCCTGCATTTTAAATCTGTTATATCTCCCAAAATATTCATTTAAATTACATGCTGTAAACGGCCATATTAATCTATTTTAAATGCACAATTTATTTGGGTACTGTATGCATTGTGGTGACCTCGGACCATTTTCCCGCCATTTCTTCTTGCTTCTTTAGAAAAAGGAACAAGCTATGAATAGGCTTGTGTCCAAAATTTCAAAAATTTATTAATTCTGTAGTTTTGAATCTATATAGTTGTTACGGCTAATACCCGAAGTGCGGCTGCATCTAGTTTTAGCCGGTTAGAACTAGGTGCAGCCACTTACTCTTGGTTAAACCTAGTACGAGCCGATTGTTTTCGGGTAAAACTAGGTCTAGCCTTCATCATGCCGGCTACAACTAGGTCCAGTTGTCACTTTCACCTGGGAGAAATCTCTTTTTTTTTTAATGCAAGTCGTCTGGCACTTGCCGGCCGCTGCCGTGGCACCGCTCGCTTCGCTCGCTCGGCTCGTGCGTAGGTGGTCACAGTTTTAACCTAACCTAACCTACCCATACTAGGTTTAACCAAGAGTAAGTGGCTACACCTAGTTCTAACCGGCTAAAACTAGGTGCAGCCGCACTTCAGGTATTAGCCGTAACATAGTCACAAAAATGTATTATTTTGATTTAAAACAATCATTTTATTTTGCGATTTAAAAAATGTATTTAAATTGGTAACGAAAACGCTCCAATCTGCCATGGCGCCTTGGGTGATGTCACACGTTGCGAAACAAATCAAAATGTGTTTGACAAAGCTATTCTGAACAAAAAACGAACGAAGTTCGCTGCAGCGATTAAGCCATAAATTAGTCGTCTAATCGTAATATAAATATTCAAGCGCAAGATCACTTATTAGTTATAGTTTTTTCACGACCAAAAGGTCAAAAGCGCCGTGAATATCATGGCGCTTACGCGTTTCCTTCAACGTATTCCAAGAACATATCACTTGTAAGGATTATAAACGGAACGGAGATGGTATATGCGTTTGGGGTGAGAGGATGTTTGTGCAAATACATGTTGCCATTTTTCTCCAAAACGACTGGTCGGATTTTGATTTGATGCAGTTTTCAGTTATGGGTTTGAGTTAGATTGGTACAGGTTTCTAGATAGATGTTACGGTGACAACTCATTAGGGGGCGCTGCAGCTAACATTATTTGTGATGAAAATCAATTTTGATGCAGCTTTTTTTAGGAATGGATTTGTAGTTGATTAGTGAGGGTTCTTAAATTGGTGTAACGACAGCAACTTACTAGAAGGCGCTACATATCTATGCTCTTTAAGAAGTTTAAAATAAAAATCAAAATAAAAAATTTTGAGAAAACCCACGACGGTTAAAAAGCAATTGAAAAAAGGATAAAATAATTTAAAAACCTCCAAAAAGTTAAAAATAAGTTGTGTTGGTTAGCCCTTTAACTTTGATATAGGTGCCGAACAATATTTTGATTCAAGCGTTGCTTGTCTCGAAATGCACATCGAAATAATGCGTCAAAACTACGTTTTGTTCAATCTACTTTTGTTAGATTTATAATAATTTAACTTCAAAATTGACAAAAATTCGTAAATTAATAAAACGTACGAACAATTAAATTACATAAAATCACAGACACAATTTGACACAAGAAGTCAGCTCTTCATACATACTTACTCTGTGGTGTGAGAGTGCAACCTGTGACGTCATATTGTCTGATTGGTGTTTGATGTCACGTGACTGAATGCCTAAGTTTTCCAAACTTATTTTCTAAAAATAATAGTAATCTTTACTCTGTGTACCAATTTATAGTACTTTTTGTTGTCTATTCATTGGAAATAGTCGTAAGGAACATACATCAATCCGATTTATTCTTAGTGGACAAAAGCCTATTAAACAACACGTCTTGAAGCCGCTCACTTATGCACTGTACTAAATTTTACTGTTAACACTACGCCAGTGGGTGGCGAGTCAAGTGTCGGGCGGGGGGGATCACTGTCCAAAAAATAGAAAGCCATTCTATTCGGATCCACTTGCAAGCCAAGTTGCAAGCTCGCTACTGTCCGATTGGTTTACACCACTGTCCTTGTTCACTGTACTTGGCTACTGTACTAAAAGCTTGACCAATGTAAACCAGCCAGAATATCAATCATAGCTCAAGGAACTAGCATCCAGCCAGCAATATACGTAGTAAGTACCTACCTAGTCTTAGTCGGCAATGAGGCGGCTGAGTATCACCCGAATACTTACAAGCTGCTACTTACAAACAACGCCTAAATAAAATATAATATCAAATGACTGAAGACTAGGCCGTATCTTAGGACTCGACGTCTACCATAAATGAGCAACTTTACAAAAAGCTATTGTAGCTAATCTCCAAAATTATTACTTGAAATCTTCCAAAATATAGGAAAGTTTATCTTACTATGTTGACGTACTGGATACTCGATTTACAATCGACTAAAAATATTGTTCATAAAACCGTAAAACGTAACCTAGCTAAATAGTATGGACATCACTAGCACTAATAACAAAAATGTAACAAATTAAAAAAAATTATTGCCGTCAATCAATAGTTATTTTGTACATTTGTTTTGATTTTGCAATTTGTTTAATATAAATAAAAAAATGACTGAATGCAATAGTTTTATTATAGATGTTTTGAAAAAGACCTGCTGTACTTGCCTCCAAGTAACTAAGGAGCTGTTTCCTATGAGCCTAGAAGAAATAGAAGCGTATCAAACATACGCCGATAAGGTTATTGCTGTTTGTAAATAGTTTAAATATTATAGAAACGTAGGAATGCAGTTCTAGGGCACTAGTACTGTCACGCTACTACAGTGAGCCTGTTTCTCTTATATAATATTTTTTATTTGATTATATGATTATAAGTGAAACATACTTATATAAGTTCACGCCTATATCCCAAAGGGGTAGGCAGAGGTGCATTACACACCCACACGTTTCTAATAACTCTGTCGGTCCCAGAATAATTCCAACCAAAACTCCAACAGGACAGTGAACTAATTTTGAATTTTATTTTTAAAATGAAAGTTATTACTTCGGATGTGGTCGCATTGCAATTTGGTCCCACTCCGACAACTAGGTATTTGAAGTTGTTTTTTTTTGCATACAGATCAGTATTTTTTATGTTATGAATTTTTATGAAAGCTTTTGACTAGTCTCAGCCAATCATGGCCGACTCATGGTTGGTCTCTCTATTACACCAACTTTTATCACTAGTGCCTACTGTCTCATCATCATTCACCGAACCTTTTCTCAACTCAGTTGGGGTCGGCTTTCCAGTCTAACTGTTTGCAGCTGAACTTCGATATTTTCCGTGAAGCGACTGCCATCTGACCTTCACAACCCATGGATGATATTGAAGTTCTGTAGTTAGACCGGTCGGATTTTTGATTTAGGGCTCCAACTACCCCTAACGACAGTAGCTTTCAATTTAAATTTTAATAAAAAAAAAGTCCGATTTAGTCCGAGACGCCCAGGACTTTAATTGGCTGTGCCGTAGCGGCTGGCACGTAAGATTTTGTTGCCATTCATCAACATTTCATCGCAAGGGTATCAATTTTTTTCATAATCACAATATAGCTGCTACTTTTTATTAAATTCATTCTGCCATTTTGGACATAACCCATTAAAAATGTGCCCGGTGACGGCAATAGGTTTGCCCCGTATTACGTGGGACTAAAAATACTGGCAAATTGTGGGTGTGTAATGCACCTCTGCCTACCCCTTCGGGGTATAGGAGTGATGTGTGTGTGTGTGTGTGTGTGTAAAAAAAAGTCTTTGATTACAGTTAGACATGAGTGAATACAAAATGTATATTTGCCTAATTTGCAAATGGATGTTGAAGAAAAGTATGAAATTCGTAACACAAGTGCAGAAGGTTAGCCAAATATTGAATCAGGCTATCAAATTGGTAAGTTCTTGAATTAAATTCCTAAACAGTCATGTAATTATGCCCTTTTTTAGGGTTCCTAAGGGTAAAACAGGAACCCTATGACTAAGGCTCCGCTGTCCGTCCGTCTGTCACCAGGCAGTAGCTCATCAACCGTGACAGTTAGAAAGTTGAAATTTTCACAGATGATGTATTTCTGTTGCCTTTATAACAACAAATACTGAAAAACAGAACATACTGAATATTTAAAGGGGCTCTCATACAGCCAATGTGATTTTTTTGCCATTCGATCTTTGGTGTGAACCGATTTTGAATTATTTTTTATTGAAAGCTTCAACTTGTCGAGTGGTCCCATTTCAATTTGGTCCCACTCCGATTCCAACTATTTGAAGTCGGATTTTTTGCTAAAATTATTTTTTCATGTCAATTATTTTTTTTGTCGGAGTTCAATGCATCTCACTCTCTAATATTTTTTTTTTAATTATTTTTAGAAACCAGAATCATTTTTAATCACACAAGTAATCAGTTATAATTTTGGGACTACGCCTCCAGTATTTGTCCAAATGGGTCCAGAACTAGATGAAGGAATGGACTCAGATGAGGAAGTCCCAGATGAGATTCTCGCTGATGAGGCAGATGATGACGATGAAATTCCGTTGGTGATGTTACAAGATTTTAAAAGTAAAAAAAGAAAGAATAAATGGGAGGTAAGGGATAATATCTAACTCTCTATACTTACATAAAATATTAGTTTTGAACATTTCTGTCTGTTTGTTTGTTCCGTCTTATCTCTGAACACACACACATTTATCACGCCTATATCCCCGAAGGTAGGCATAGGTGCCTTACACACCCACAGTTTGTCAATATTTTTAGTCCCACGTAATAGGGGGCAAGCCTATTTCCATCACCGGGCACACATATGGGTTATGTCCATAATGGCCGAATAAATTTAAAAAAAGTAGCAGTGTTGTAATTTTGAAAAAAAAATTTTAAACCTTGCGATGAAATGTTGATGAAAGGCAACAAAATCTTACGTGCCAGCCGCTGTGGCACAGACTATTACAGTCCTGGGCGTGAGGACTAATCTCTGAAATGTTATTGAGCGAAGCGAGCCGAAGGCGAGCGGAGCTCTAAACGGGTGACTCAAATTACGAATTATGTTAAATTGTTTCTCGGCGAATACTCGGCCGATTTCGGATTTTCTTGCACTCATCAAAAGATTACAGAATTACCCAGGTTCTTACGTAGCCAGAATTTTGAATTTCGATCAAATAAAAATAATTTAATTGATGGTAAAAATTCCCATAGCGTAATGACAAAAAATAATTTGACAGAGTTATATCGCTTTGAATCAAAACTCGCTTCGCTCAACTATATGCTGCAGCGTAACGGTACGTTTCGCGACTGCGGCAACCTAGTAAGGCTTACTTAGGTTCTTTTTATCTCGGGACTATGATATGAAATGAAATTGTATAGGTCACTAAATGGCTCTTACAAACTTCAGTAAGTAAGTAAAAGTACGTACTTAAAATAAGTACTTAAAATAAAAAATGTCATTGCTTCTATATTTACATGTAATGCCAGATTCGCAAAGCAATAAGTAGAACCGAGAGAAAGAACCTGGCAATAAAACTCTCGGATCTTCTCGTGGAGATCGGAAAAGGGAATACTTATAATTTTACATTTACAGCCAAAACTAGAAATACAAATAAAGAAAGAAGACGATATAAAAATCGAATTAGATGAAAAGCACAAGTCTTACAATAAGAGTATGAGAAAGAAAGAGTTGAAAGAGGGATTCTCTTCTAGAATGAGACAGGAGACAGATGAATATTTAGTTATTAAGTTGAGTTCTGATCAGGTCAGTTTTTTTGTTTTCTTCTCACAGCCGCCGCCCGTAGCTCGAGACTCAGCCTCCCCTTTTCAACTAAAGTGAAAAATAGTGCAGTCTCTGACAGACTTCGGGATGGGACCATATTAAAATGGGACAGACCACAGTACATCGCGAAATAGTTTTAAAGAGTGAACCATATCGTTCTACCCTCTTTCTCGTTCGTTTTTGTCACGCACCACTACTATTGTCCTCACTATTGTCACCCGTAACTCGAACTCGATCTCGATACAGTATCTATCCGCGGTTTTGGTGCAGTTTGCTGTTTATTTTCAATTTTTATCAAAGATTTTGTTTTTTTTAATGTAAGCTTCTACTACCCAAGTGGTACCATTTCAATTTGGTCCTATGCCGATAATTATTTGGTCCCATGTCGGTTATTTGAAGTCGGTAAATTGATGACGTGTATTTACGTGCATTAAACGTTGTCGCGTCGGTCCCGGTTGTCATACGAACATCTATGGCAGTCGTTAGGGGTAGTTGGAGCCCTTAAAAACCCTCGCGGTCTAACTACAGAACTTCGATATCGCCCATGGGTTGTGGAGGTCAAATGCCAGTCGCTTCACGGAAAATATCGAAGATCAGCCGCGAGCAGTTAGACTGGAAAGCCGACCCCAACTGAGTTGGGAAAAGGCTCAGTGAATGATGATTAGTCTATGGCAGTTTATAGATAGCATTGTGCATATTTCTTATTTTTCTTAATTTATACAGCCATCAGTTCAATAATGGCTATTAATAGATAAGACAAGTTAATTTTACTGTTATTACTTATTAGTTTGAAATATTTTCAACATTCTCACACGACGTCATCTAGCCCAGATTAAGCTAATATAAGCTTGTGCTATGGGATCTAGACAACTGATAAACCATACTTATATATTTCTAAATATATACATATTATACATAGAAAATACCCAAACTCCTAAACAAACATTTGTGGGTCGCACAAATAATTTGATTCGACCCGGAATCGAATCGCCACCAAGATGTTATTGTTATTAATTTCGTTTTCAAGGTTCGTCAAGAGTTGTGCGAGAAAGCCCAAACTGTTTCGTACATAAGAGCGCCATTCAAATGTGATAGTTGTGTGAAAGGGTTTAATTTTGAGGATGTTCTGTTTGCACATATGGAGAAACATAGACAGGTGAGGTAAACAATATGTGACAAGTGCGAGCCGGAATCGCGCACGAAGGGTACCATTATCTATAAATATTTATTTTATTCTGTTTTTTTTTCACGTTATATTATTTACACTTACATATAATAAATTACTTCTGCCAAACTGTACATAACTAAAACAGTTTGTTGGCAGATGAAGCTCGCTGTTTACATTTTCCTTATCATAACATTTTATTTCTAATAATTCTTACATTCAATATTTACATAAAGAATAACCTTTATATTCACATTCTGATTTTCCAATCCACCTTATTACTTAACGGTTGTGCCTAAAGGTGGATTTAAACCAAACGAACAAAGAGCTAGAACTAGAGCATTTTTTAGTGTAAACGAATGCTCCTTTTCAGTATTTACATCAAAATATCAACGAGCAAGAATGAGAACCGAGAACCTAGAAAGAGTGGGGATAGAATGAGCATTCGCTCGATGTAAATCCCTCTAGATCAAGCATCTCGTTTCAGAGTTGTATTTTTATAGTATTTAAAAGTCGGATCCCACAGACATCTGAAATTTTGGTAGGCTTCTGTCATTAAAAGACATTTTTCTTGAGACCAATCCATAACTAAATCTAATTATAGTATGTGTTGTATGAATTGGATTCGCAAGAACACTAGAACGCTTTGAAGAGACCGCTCCGGGAAGCGAGCACGTCCGAACACGCAAGAACGTTCTAAGCAACTGTTCGCAAGCTCTAGCGCCGTTTACATCAAGTGAAGCGAGCATTCTTAAAATATTCCAAGAACGCAATAGAACAACGAACGAATGCTCTAAGTTTGTTTACATTAGAAGAATTTAATAGAGTGGGGATAGAATGAGCATTCTCTCGTCTGATGTAAATCGACCTTAAGACGATATCAGATTTGATTTCTATAATACAAGCTCGGTATAGGTAGAACATAGACATGACAAACACTATTAGGTAGCTAACCACCGCCGTTAGTATTCGCTGTTATAGCGACATCATCTGTGAAAATTTCTACTGACAGACGAACAGACAATTTTAACCTTTGGGTACAGTCTGGGATAGGACCTTTCAAATATTTACTTTATTCTACTTTTTAGTATTTGTTGTAAGCAGTAGTAGTTGTGGCAACAGAAATACGTCATCTGTGAAAATTTCAACTTTCTAACTATCTATATATTCTTGAGATACAGCACAAGACAGACGGACGGACAGCGAAGTCTCAGTAATAGGGTTCCCGTTTATGCTTTGGGTACAGGTAATACCTTACTTTAAACGTTTTGACGTGCTTTTGACACTGTCGCGAATGACACATGGAAACAATATTTAAAAATAAAAACTAAATAATGAAAAATAAATAATAGTTAAAAAAAAAAACGAAAAAAAACACGCTTTTATAGAGAATCCAACTAAAAAGTAGAAAATATTTTTTAATAAGTTTGAATTAAGAATAGTGTAAATAAGAAATAAATGTATATTATTGTAAAAAAACGTGAGGTGCATAGTGTCAATAGTTATAAATATTTTATTGACAGATATGAGTAGAAGAATTATCATTTTGATAATATTTTAAAATGCACCTCACGCTTTTTTACAATAATATACATTTATTTCTTATTTACACTATTCTTATTCAAACTTATTAAAATTTCTTTTCTACTTTTTATTTGAATTCTCTATAAAAGCGTGTTTTTTAGTTTTTTTGAACTATTATTTATTTTTCATTTTTTAGTTTTTTTTTTAAATTTTCAATCGAATTATAGCATTGTCATCGGTCTTTGACAGGTGTGCAAAGTTTGAATTAAATCTGATCGTTCAAAGTAGGGCAAAATCGAACCCAAAAGAGTCGGTTACAAACATACATACTTACATACAAGTGAAGCTAATAAAAGCGTGTTAAAAAGGGGACTTGGGTTTTTGCGGAGCGCCTGGCAGGTTGCCTTGTAGGTTACCTCTGGCGCTGGGCACAAATCCAGGCCCAAACGCTCAATTGCAATACCGAACAACGTTTCCTTGTCCCGCACCGCGAATTAGTTCAGAGTAACTAGTTCTTCTGTGAGGAAAATATCGAGCATTACCTTGACATTGGCGAAATCATGTTTTTAAAAAGAAGAATATTAAAAAAAAAAGTGAACGTGACGTCCTTGAGGTGCCGACTTCCCCATGGGTCATAGTGAGCGGCGGGTATTTGTGATCTTATACTATTATTGGCAGTTTAAGGAACATCTAGTCAGGCCAGTCTTAGGATGGGTAACCATTGTTTAAGACACTGAGACTCCTCCGTGCCTCGGAGAGCACGTTGTCGCGTCGGTCCCGGTTGTCATACGAACATCTATGGCAGTTAGGGGTAGTTGGAGCCCTAAATCAAACATCCTCGCAGTCTAACTATAGAAATTCGGTATCGCCCATGGGTTGTGGACGTCAGATGGCAGTCGCTTCACGGAAAATATCGAAGTTCAGCCGCGAGCAGTTAGACTGGAAAGCCGACACCAACTGAGTTGGGAAAAGGCTCGGTGAATGATACTATTTTTGGCAGTAGAAGTGTTACATTTTATTTTACTATTTTACTATAACTACGTATTTAATTTTTTTTCTATAATTTTAGGAACATGGATCTTTCCAATGTACGATATGTACACAATACTGTCCGAGTGCTGTGTCTTTAAGAGGTCATTTAAAATCACATACCACTAGGTAAGTATCGTATAGTGACCAAAGTATAGTCAATTTGCGTTAAGTAAATAGTGACTCATAGTGACTCCGCTTTGTCGCACTCCTTTTTTTTTATTCCGCCGCTTGCTTTCATTACCGAGCGCCTGTGGTTAGCACTAAAAGAATATCCAGTGGCGCCCGGCGGTTTAGTCGAACTCCTTGACCAATTAGAAAATATTTCAATTATTGACAATTAATTTGAAGTTTTATTTATTTATGAAAGGAAGCAATACAAACTTACAGTGGGTACCAAATAGCTTGCATGCTATGCTAATTTTTACATTGATCCTACCACCCACTAAACAATTACCAACTATAATGTCATTCTTCAGGTCTTTGTGTCACTATATCATCATCTACCTGCCCTTATCCCAATCATTTGGGGTCGGCGCAACATGTCTTTCTCCTCCTTGTCATATCCTCTTTCACACATTCCATCCATATTTTCTTTGGCCTACCTCTACTTCTTAAACCCTCTACAGTCATACTTTGCACCCTTCTAACGTTTTTGTGTAATTATATGACGTCTTAGATCAAAAATACTATAGATATTGGAATCAGTACAAATACAACGCGGAATGTTGGCACTCGAATACTATATAGGTAATTATTACAAATACCATCTATAAAATAAACAAGATAGTACATACATTGGTGGTTGACATAGAAATAATTGGTAATAATGAATACAGACTACATCAATGTACAGCGCCGTTGTCGCATCCCTCGAGAGTCAGCAAGCGCAATAGCAACTTAGTACGGCGCGCGGTTGAAGCGCGCAGGTGTGCAATGTACAGCGCCGTTGTCGCATCCCTCGAGAGTCAGCAAGCGCAATAGGAACTTAGTACGGCGCGCGGTTGAAGCGCGCAGGTGTGCAATGCACAGCGCCGTTGTCGCATCCCTCGAGAGTCAGCAAGCGCAATAGCAACTTAGTACGGCGCGCGGTTGAAGCGCGCAGGTGTGCAATGCACAGCGCCGTTGTCGCATCCCTCGAGAGTCAGCAAGCGCAATAGGAACTTAGTACGGCGCGCGGTTGAAGCGCGCAGGTGTGCAATGTACAGCGCCGTTGTCGCATCCCTCGAGAGTCAGCAAGCGCAATAGAACTTAGTACGGCGCGCGGTTGAAGCGCGCAGGTGTGCAATGTACAGCGCCGTTGTCGCATCCCTCGAGAGTCAGCAAGCGCAATAGGAACTTAGTACGGCGCGCGGTTGAAGCGCGCAGGTGTGCAATGTACAGCGCCGTTGTCGCATCCCTCGAGAGTCAGCAAGCGCAATAGGAACTTAGTACGGCGCGCGGTTGAAGCGCGCAGGTGTGCAATGTACAGCGCCGTTGTCGCATCCCTCGAGAGTCAGCAAGCGCAATAGGAACTTAGTACGGCGCGCGGTTGAAGCGCGCAGGTGTGCAATGTACAGCGCCGTTGTCGCATCCCTCGAGAGTCAGCAAGCGCAATAGGAACTTAGTACGGCGCGCGGTTGAAGCGCGCAGGTGTGCAATGTACAGCGCCGTTGTCGCATCCCTCGAGAGTCAGCAAGCGCAATAGGAACTTAGTACGGCGCGCGGTTGAAGTGCGCAGGTGTGCAATGCACAGCGCCGTTGTCGCATCCCTCGAGAGTCAGCAAGCGCAATAGGAACTTAGTACGGCGCGCGGTTGAAGCGCGCAGGTGTGCAATGTACAGCGCCGTTGTCGCATCCCTCGAGAGTCAGCAAGCGCAATAGGAACTTAGTACGGCGCGCGGTTGAAGCGCGCAGGTGTGCAATGTACAGCGCCGTAAAATAAAATAAAATAAATAAAAAATAAAATAACGTTTATTATCTTTGAAATTTTCAGAAAATTATTTAGATTCGTCAGAAGTTGGTGTGACTCTACCGAGGGTTCCAAAATGCAACGAGACTGAGAAGAGCCCTCAAGAAACGCAGCTCGGCTTTTTTCAAAATATTTCATCTTAAATCTAATACAGAGTTATTTAGAAAGGAGCAATTCGTTACGTTGTTACAACCAGGCCGCCTTGTCATCTAAGAAATCATTAATACTATAATAAGCTTTATGGCACAATTTACTTTTTATTAGTTTTTTAAATTTATTGACAGATAAATTTGCTATTTCGGTTGGCAATGTATTGTACATTCGAATAAAGTTCCCCGCAAAAGAATTACTCACTTTATGAAGCCTAAATTTAGGAACAGCCAGTTTATCCTTATTTCTTAAGTTTAGATTATGATTATCACTATTTTTCACAAATTTACTTTTGTTCTTGTGGGTATACAATAAAATTTCATAAATATACTGTGAATACACCGTAAGGATGTTAATATGCTTAAACTTATCTCTTAATGACTCCCGAGACCCCATTCCATAGATAGTCCGGATAGCCCTCTTCTGCAACACAAAGATGCATTCAATATCGGCAGCGTTACCCCACAGTAGTATGCCATATGTCATGATACTGTGGAAGTAGCTGAAGTAGACAAGACGCGCCGTTTTAATGTCTGTAAGTTGTCGGATCTTTTTGACAGCATAGGCTGCTGAACTAAGCCTGGCCGAAATTTTCCCGATATGAGGCCCCCATTGCAATTTGGAGTCTAACGTTATGCCCAGAAAGACAGTGTCATCGACCAATTCTATTATATCATCCCTAACCTTAACACTGGTTTTAACAAGTCTTACATTAGGTAAGGTGAATCTTACACATTTAGTTTTATTTTCATTTAATAATAAATTATTAGCACAAAACCAGTGGACTATCCTAGAGAGGGCAATGTTTACATCGTCAAGTTCGCGCTATCCACGTTTAACTTTAAATATTAAAGAAGTGTCATCAGCAAACAAAACTACCTCGTGGTCGTCTCTTATGAGGTGAGGGAGATCATTAATATATACTAGAAAAAGAAAAGGTCCCAAAATTGAACCCGGCGGTACCCCCATTGCTACAGGAGAACCAGGTGACTGTTTACCATTGATCACTACTTTCTGGACCCTATCACTTAAGTAAGAATTGACGAAATTCAAGGCCGTCCCCCGGATTCCGTAATGATCAAGTTTCTTAATTAAAGTCTGGTGCTGAACGCAATCGAAGGCCTTAGATAAGTCACAGAATACACCATAAGCATCATATGACTCATCCCAGGCCCTGTATATACACTCTAATAATTTAATACCGGCATCAGTGGTGGACCGACCACGAGTGAAACCGAATTGTTTTGTATGTAATAGTTTATTAACGTTAAAGTGATTTTGCATTTGATTAAGCATAATTTTTTCAAAAATTTTACTAAATGTAGGTAGTACAGAAATGGGACGGAAATTGGACGGATCTGAAGTACTACCCGATTTAAACAGGGGAATTAATTTACTAGATTTCATTAAATCAGGGAACACACCACTATCAACACAATTATTAAATATTATTACTAGTTCAGGAGCAACCATTTCAATAAAAGAATTTACTAAATACACAGAGATGCCCCAGAGGTCAGCTGTTTTCTTGATATTTAAAGATTTAAAAGTTTTTCAGATAGTGTTTATGTTAACTTTACTGAATTTAAATATAACGTTACAACAAGGAACGTTTGCTTTTAACAAAGATTCTGCAATGGGGGTTGAAGAGCCTAGGGTTTTTGTCAAATCTACAGGAATCCGGGAGAAAAAATTTTCAAATTCGTTAGCGACCTCGAAGTCTGATGTAGTTATTTTACCATTTATATTAAGTTTAAAATGATTATCATTTAATTTTTGTTGACCTCTTTCCGCGTTTATAATTTTCCAAGTAGATTTAACTTTGTCTGCACTATTGAGAATTTTATCACTTATATATTTTGATTTAGCTGCTAAACAATCTGCTTTAAACTTTTTTGAATAAGTTTTAACATAATCTAGAAATTCAACTGATCTATTAAGCTGTCTTTCTGAGTATAGTTCATAAAGTTTTTGTCTACTTTTGTGTATACCCTCAGTGGCCCATTCACTGAAAGTAGGACTATCACTAATCATGACCTCCTTAGACTTGAATATGGAGTTGAACTCGTTGTAAAAAGAATCAAAAACATTACATTAAACATTACATTACATTTGGATCTAAGCCAGTGTCTAAGAATGGAATTTTATTGCAAAGTCCAACCCTCATACGTTCCAAGCGGTCACCAGTTATTGGTCTACATAATATTTTACGTTTTATAACTTTTTCTTTAGTGATTTTAAAAGATGCTATTTGCCCACAATGGTCTGAATCTAGCTTTTTTATAATACTTTTACTTTCTGGCAACATATCGCTGTATATATTATCCAGGCAAGTGGCTATTGTATTACAATATCTAGTAGGCTCCAAAAATAAGTTTGTAAGATTGTGTGATTTAAATAAATTTAAAATATTATAACTCATAGGCGTATTAACAAGTAAATCGACATTAAAATCACCACATACTATTAGGTACTTATTAGTTTTTCCAAGTTTACATAGAACTTTGTCAATAAGTTCCTCAAATTCGCAAAAGGGTGAGGTTCCAGGTTTATACACGCATACTACTATGAATTGCTCCATTTCCACGCACGACAGTTCGACTTTACACTCTAGAGAAAGAGACACAATATCTTTCCGTTCTTTAAATTTAAGTTGTTTATTTAATAAAATCAAAGATCCCCCCCGTACTGTGGTCACCCTGCAGAATGCACTACCAACCCGGTGATTACTGAAATTGAACAAGAGCTCATACGGATTACGCATATGTTCTGTAATACAAAAAATATCAATATTATCTGAATTCATTAACAGTTCCAACTCTAACTCTTTGCCATGTGTTAAACAACCAATATTTTGATGCCCTATGTTGATATAATTTACATTTGTTGTCGCATCCCTCGAGAGTCAGCAAGCGCAATAGGAACTTAGTACGGCGCGCGGTTGAAGCACGCAGGTGTGCAATGTACAGCGCCGTTGTCGCATCCCTCGAGAGTCAGCAAGCGCAATAGGATCTTAGTACGGCGCGCGGTTGAAGCGCGCAGGTGTCCAAGGTGAAGTGGTGACGTTGTTAAAGCACTGATCGGTCATCTAGGTATTTTTGATCTAAGTATGGCGTTTTTATCATTTATGTTTATATTTGTTACCTTAATATCTTTCGAGTAAGTGGAACTATGTTGATGTTTTTTAAAGGCTAGTGCTTCCCTTGTGGTCCTTTCAATTTGGTCCCATCCCGGTTGTTAAAGTCGGTTGTGTCAATGCATGATAAACAAACACTTGTACACTGTTTCACTTTTTATTTAATATACAGGATTTAACTTGACCGGTTTCGCTTTATAGCATTATCAAAAGTTGTTGTCACACTTTACATATTTATTAAACAAGTATTTTACTATACTGTCTAACATATCTTCAAGCCATTGTTGAACTGTCAATGTTTGACGAGTTTTCTTATGTCTATTTGTAGATACAAATGTAAGTTATGTGGTCAAATACGTATATCCAGACAACATCTGTTAGAGCACTTCGCTATAACCCACACAGCTGCACCCGTCACGTATTCTTGTGACCAATGCGACTTTACTACTAAGTAAGTATGTTTATCTAATCTTATATCGAAAAATTTAATGTTAACTTATAAATAAAACTTATGATTATGACACCAGTACTATTAAACAAATAAAAAGTTATTTTGTGATATAGATTTTCTACAAATCTGTATCATAAAGTTATCTTTTTAGTCTTAAGTTATTTACCTCATATCTTTCGACTGGTTGAACCGTAGATCTTGTTTTTAATCTACTGCTTACTGTGTTGCCCCATTTCGATTTGGTCCCATGCTGACAATTATTTGGTCCCATTTCGGTAATTTAAACTCGTTTTTTTTAAGTGAAAAATTCCAGTTCAATGTTATTTAGAAATTATAAATAAGTATACACTTCTGTAAACAATACTATACGGATTAGGCCATCTAGCCTAATCCGTATAGTATTGTTTTATGACCCGACCTAGGAATCGAACTTGGATCTTCATTTGAACGTTCTTACTAATCTTACGTTTTGTGTTTCAGTAAACGCACAGTAATACAAAGACACGTCCGTTCCCAACATAATGCCGGCGACACACATGCTTGCGACAAGTGTGGGAAGGCCTTTAATACTATAGAAAGCCTAAGAGTTCATACTATGTGAGTAGAAATCTATACTAATACTAGGTATTCGCTGGAACGCGGGCGAAATAATAAAGACGAGCTTGCGAAATCTTAACCTAACCAAAGCAAAAAAAAAAATATTTAAAAAAAAATCACTTTTCAACAATGGTGCGAGCCAACAATTTTATTAACTTTCAAATGATGCATTTAAAAATTTAAATTTCGCGAGGCAAAAATCAACTTTTTTTTTTTTTTTTTTTTTTTTTTTTTTTATATATTTGGTTCGCCAAATTGACGCCGCCCGCCTGGTGGTAAGTCGTGACGACGTCTAGCGATTGTGGGCCACTCTCACAGCACACATTACTATTGAGAGTGGCCCTCAACTTGACGACCTACTGATGTGCCTCTTCACGCTCCGCTTAAAGAACCCAGGATTATATGTGGGAGGAAACACGTGCACAGGCAGGGCGTTCCAGGCCACTATCGTTCGGCAGAGAAACGAACGTTTAAAACGTTCGGTTCTCGCGAACATGCTATCCACTGTGTGGGGGTGGCATCTCTGCCCGGCACGAGTCGTTCGGGATCGGAAGGAAGAGGGTGGGATCAGATTGAAGAGCTCTTCAGAACACTCGCCGTGGTAAATACGGTAGAATGCGGCCAAGGAAGCTATTGTTCGGCGCTGAACTAGCGGCTCAAGGCTTCCCGTTACCTCCGGACAATCTATAATACGGATAGCCCGTCGCTGCATAGCGTCGAGAGCGTCCAGCAGATACTTCGCGGAGCCGTCCCAGAGGTGAGAGCAGTATTCGACGCAGGGTCTAATCTGCGTCTTGTACAGCAGACACCTCTGGTCCGGTGTAAAGAATCTCTTTACCTTATTCAGTATTCCTAGTTTCCGCGAAGCTAGCCCTATACATCTTTCGATGTAGTTTTTATTATTGAGCTCTCGACGAACGTCTATGCCAAGGATATCAAGGTTGTCCTTCATTGGTAATAATGCATTCTGAAGAGAGGGTAGGGGAAGGAAAGGGGATTTCTTCGCAGTAAATGCACACGCCTGTGTTTTGCGGGCATTGAACTCGACCAGGTTCTCGGTACCCCATTGAGAGATACTGTCGAGGTTACGGTCGAGATCAGCCACGAGTCGTCGTCTCTCCTCCTCAATCTCAGATCGCCCCGCCGTCGGACGAACCGAGTAACTCCCGTGCAGTGTGCTGTCATCTGCATAGCAATGAATGTTCCCGAGGGATAGCATATCATTGATATGCAGAAGAAAGAGAGTTGGTGATAGTACGGACCCCTGCGGTACCCCGGCATTCACTTGCAAGAAGCGAGAAGCATGGCCATCGCAGAGGACCCGCAATCGGCGCTCGTTTAAAAAACTGGCAATCCAGCTGCACAGTTGAGGAGGTAGACCATATGCCGGAAGCTTGGAAAGGAGCGAAGCATGCCAGACCCTATCGAAGGCTTTGGCGATGTCCAGGCTAATAGCCAAGGACTCGCCGTGCCTTTCCATAGCCCCACCCCAGACATGCGTTACGAATGCCAGAAGATCACCCGTTGATCGCTTTGGCCTGAAGCCGTATTGTCGATCATTGATTAGCGAGTGATCCTCTAGGAATTGCATGAGCTGCTTATTTATAAGGAGCTCAAGCACCTTGCAAATGACTGAGGTGACAGCTATGGGTCGATAGTTGCCTGGATCGGACCGATCCCCTTTCTTGGGGATCGGTTGTACGTTCGCCTCCTTCCAGACCTCCGGCACGAGCCCTGAAGAGTATGACAGGCGGTACAGACGCGTTAATACTGGAGACAACTCAGCTGCACATTTTCGTAGCACCACCGCCGGAATGCCGTCAGGGCCACTGGCTTTCCGCGTGTCGAGTGACCGCAGCACTGCCCGTACATCACATTGCCTGATAACAATATCAGGCATTGTGTGGCCACAGTTGGCGATGGCGGGGGGCTGCAGGCCACGGTCGTCGACCCGGGAATTAGCCGCAAAGAGGTCTGCGAGCATATCCGCTTTCTCTTGGGCTTTGTGAGCCAGTGTTCCATCTGGGTAACGCAGTGGTGGCAGCGAGGGCTGACAAAAGTTAGATTGCACGGCTTTGGCCAGTTGCCAGAATCCACGGCTGCCCGTGGGATGGGAAGTGAGCTCCTGACCAAGCCGCGCGACGCGCTGGGCATCCGCTCTCTTAAAGGCCCTCTTACTCGACTTTGTGGCCCGGTTGTACGCTGCTTTGAGGTGGCCCACGTTTGGGTCGCGCACAGCTCGGGCCCTGATCCAGGCGCGATATGCCGACTGTTTTTGTCGAACAGCTTTGGCACAATCTCGCCCGAACCAGGGACGGGCTCTGCGGATACTGGCGACATCAGTGAAAGGGATGTAATAATCCATCCCTAAACTGATCTCGCCAGCAATAGCAGAAGCACTATCCGAAGGAGCCTTTCCTACAAAGCAGCGCTGGCTCCAGGGGACGGACGCATAATAATCGCGTAGACCGTCCCAATCCGCTGACGAGCAGTGCCATAGTCGTCGTGACGTTTGTACAGGACGTGCAGGAGGTGACACCTTCATGCCAGCGTGAACAACACAGTGGTCGGAACTACCCAGTGGGGCTCCTACTGAAACACTGTACTGGGCTGGGCGACTCGTCAGCAGTAGATCCAGCAGAGCGGGCGCGTGATCTGACCTGTCTGGTATCCGGGTGATCCCGCATACCATCTGGGTCAGACCGTGGGAGAGAGCGAACGCATGGGCGGCTCTACCCGCATGATCAGTCTTGAGGGACCCCAGCCATTCAATGTGATGGCCATTGAAGTCCCCCAGAAATACTAGGTCAGCGTTCGGGAACCGCACCTGCGCTTCATCAGCCGTCTCGCTGAGGTACTGGAAGAGCTTTGTTGTCTCAGAATCCCCTGTGTGGGATCGGTAGACGCACACGTAGATCTGGCTCATAGAGCCATGGTCTACGTGCAGCCAAAGGACGGAATTGGAGGGGTTCTCTAGGCAGCGCAACCGGCGGCAGCAAACATCCGCCCTAACGAACACGCACACCCCGGCTTTGTCTCGAAATTGTTCCTCGATGACATAGCCGGGGTAACACAGGTAAGACGTGTCGTCAGGGCGGCGTATTTGTGTCTCCGTGAGGAACATCACAGCGGGCCGTGCCATCTCAAGGTGGTGGTGGACGGTATCGAGGTTCGCATGGAGTCCACGGACGTTAGTGAACTCCATCTCGAAATGTGAAGTTGTGGGGTTTCCTAGGGCCGCTGTGTAACGTTTTTTTCTTTTTTGTTGCACTGCCATTGTAGATTTTGAAGAAGAAGCGTGAAGACAGGGCGACATTTGGTGCAGCAGTAAGTGACAAAGCGCAGGGGCTAGCTTTGTCTAGAACCGTGTGGTTAGGTCGGAGCCGACTCTCCGGACGGAAGGGCTCCCAAACCCCCCTGATGCAAGGCCGCCGCTACCCCACACCGGTTACCACCCGGAGCGGCGATCCCACATCAGGATTATGCGCAACATGTGGGGCAGCCTCCTGGGGTGGTTGGCCCCAGGCGGGCCCCATGACTGTGTTGCGGGCGGCCGCGGCAACGCCGTTGCTAAGGGTCTCCCTGGCCGGCGAATCGACCCACACCACCCACACTAGACTCCGTTTCGCCCCCACTGGTCCCATGCCTGCTGCACCATACATCGCCCCGGGCCCGGCGGTGCAGCTGCTGAACCCCGAACGCAACCCAGCCTGGGCTGGGTTACTTGGGGGGCTTTAGCACAGCTGCACGGTGGTACCCCCCCGGACCAACACTGTTGTACCACCTGGTACCCACGTAGGGGCCGAAGCCACTCCATAGGTACCGTAAATTAACGAGCCTCGTCCGTTTATCAGCAGGTGCGCCACTAGCAGGTGAGGTCGCTGGGGCCCTATAGATGTTGGTAGAGAGAGAAATGTCAAGTTGATAGGTTAAGAGATGCGCCCGCTATCGTGTCGCATACATTCTTGATGGAGCCCATCGTTGTGAAGAAGCAAGCGAGCGTCTTAATAAAAACTGGTTTAGTGCAAGTCGGACTCTCGCACGAAAGTTCAGTACCATTTCCGTTTCTTTTCTTTCTTTCATTTATAAAAAGTCTTTAAATATTAATTTTATTCTGTTTGTTAGTATTTGTTGTTATAGCGGCCAACAGACACAAATCTTTTTATTAAATATATTAAGGCACTACAATTTTTTTTCTAGGCGCCATGACAAGTCTAAACGTCTCCATTGCGAACAGTGCGACAAGTACTTTATATATCCGTCTCTTTTGCACAAACACGTTCAAGCTGTGCATGAAAAGAGAGAGTACTATTGTGTTGAGTGTGACATTAAATTTAAATCGCCGGTGAGTTGTTTGTTGTTTTTTTTTTTAATTGAAATCACATTTCGATTTGGTCCTAATAATTAAGTATTTATACCTAAAGGGGTAGTCAGAGGCAAAATAAATATTTTTACTCACACAACTTTATCTAGCCCAAATGAAGGTAATATAAGCTTGTGCTATGGGATCTAGACAACTGATAAACATACTTATATATTTCTATATACATACATAATATACATAGAAAACACCCAAACTCCGAAACAAACATTTGTGGATCACACAAATATTTGATTCGACCCGGGATCGAACCTGTGACCTCAGGGACGGCAGTCGCATGCTCATACCACTGCGCCGCCGAGGCAGTCAAGGTGTGTAGCATTACCACATTTTATTACATAATATGATTTTGAGACGTTTAATTGACTGCTTCGGTGGCGTGTTCGGTAGTGCATCGTACTTCGACTCCGGAGTCTCGGGTTCGATTCCCGGGTCGAATCCTATATTTATGTGATCCACAAATGGTTGCCTAAATTAAAAAAAAAAATATTTTTGGACTTTAGCATTTTTTTGCTTACTGTAAGATTTTTGCAAAATTTGTGAATGCAGTTCAAAATATCTCAAAAAGTTTGGGAAGGTCTCCTAAGAACGTTTTGCTGTAACTACAACGGTATTTGCCCTTACTGCCCCGTTTCAAAAATACACTCTGTATATTTTCTGAAAGGACAACATTCACTCTCCATACATTTCTGGGCTAATTTTGAAAGTGCTGGCCAATAAAAATAAACTTAATATTCTAATAGAGTATAACAAAATAAACATTTTTTATTATTAGACCAAAGCCCTAAGTTAACTCTGAGAGATAATATTCAGCATCAAAAGTTTGTGAAAAAATCCTAATTATTGCAATATTTTGTCGTAATTGCAAGTCAGAATGTAATAAAAAGTCTCAGTTACAGTGTTCTTACTAGTCTCAGGCTGGCCCGCTGGTTGCGCCAGCGCAGCGTCAAATGCCATCTCGCTCGCACTTAGCGTGTAGCGCACTCCGCGTGGCGGGCGGGGCGGGCGGCGGGCGGCACAGTACCGGCCAGCATTGTTTTGTTCCCGACGGTATTCCTGGCCGTGCATGGGCTCTACTGATGGGGCTCTTTAGCGCGTGCCTCGAAAGGGGCCAGTTGCCCAACGTGTGGAGGACGGGGAAACTGGTCCTGATGCGTAAGGCGGGGCGGCCGGTGGACTCACCGTCCGGATACCGACCGATCGTGTTGCTCGACGAGGTGTGTAAGCTCTTCGAGCGAATTATCGCGGAACGCTCGTCGAGCATCTCACGACAGTGGGGCCAGACCTGGCGGAAAACCAGTACGGTTTCCGTCGGCGACGCTTCACCGTGAGCGCGATCATGCGCGTTAAGAGCCTGACGGAGGAAGCAGTCTCGCAGGGCAAGGTGGTGGTGGCGGTGTCTCTTGACATCGCCAACGCGTTCAACACCTTGCCATGGAGCTGCGTTAGGGAGGCGCTCGTGTATCACGAAACGCCTCTCTACCTCCGTCGTATTGTCGGGGCCTATCTCTCGGAGAGGGCCATAGCTTTCCCTAGCTGGCTCGGGCCAGCTCGGCGAGATGTGTCGTGCGGTGTAGGTCCTGGGGCCGCTACAGTGGAACATCGGCTACGACTGGGTGCTGCGGGGTGCGTTGCTTGAAGGCGTCAGTGTAACGTGCTACGCCGACGATACCCTCGTCACGGCGTGGGGTGCAACGTACCAGGAGGCAGCACTCAAGGTCACGACGGGTGTTGCTCAACTCGTGGGTCGGATACGGCGGCTAGGACTGGAGGTGGCTTTACACAAGTCCGAGGTTCTGTGTTTTCATAGACTTCGGAACGGTCCACCTGAAGGTTCCAGCATAAATGTAGGAGGCGTTAGCATCGGCATCAAGCCCTCGATGAAGTATCCACGGATCATACTTAATAGCCGATGGAATCAAGATCTCCGGAGAGGCTGCATGTCTCCTAGCCGGGACCCCTCCATGGGACCTGGAAGCGAGAGCCCTTGCGTCATTGTTCCAATGGCGCAAGGAGGCGCTGGAGCGGGACCACAGGCCTGCGTCTCGAGAAATCGAGGACCAGCGGTCCCAACTCCGCCAGAATCTCATGGAGTCATGAAGGGCGCGACTTGAGCCACCCAAGTGGGGTGCCACCATCATCGCGGCGGTGAGACCGATCATGGACGATTGGCTGCAGTGGCAGCATGGTGACCTCACGTATCGTGTGACGCAGATCTGTTACCGGGCATGGATGCTTCGGTAGCTATAGTTTCGCATCCATCGTGAGGTCACACCCCGGTGTCAACACTGCGAGGTTTCCGACGACGACACCGCACTCCACACATTGGTGGAGTACTCAGCGTGGGCAAGTCACTGCCGGGACCTCGTAGTGGGTCTGGCCGTGGATACCCTCTCGCTGGAGCATGGTCTCCAGCGGGAGTAGGTGGAACGCGGCCGTATCCTTCTGCGAGCAAGTCATGCTCGCGAAGGAGGCGGCCGAGAGGGAGAGGGAGCGTACCCTCCCCGCCGAGTTCCGTAGTCAGCGGCGAGGGCGCCGCAGACTCATCTACGCCTAAGACCATCGACCTCCATGATCGGGGCCTGAGGACGGCGGGATCGCCACCCGCCGTCCTTACAGAAGCAGACTAGAAGGCTTGCGTGCTGCGGGGCCTTTGCCCCATAGCACGCAACCAGATTCACTCACTGACGCGGGATAAAACCCTGCCCCAACGACGCGGGATTCTCATCCCGACCAAACCCCGCAGAGACCACTTAGGTGGTGAAAGTCTGCCGGGCTCCACTGGAAATACCCTCTGCGTGTAACCAGAGATGCCCGGCAACGGACGTTAGAGCGGCCATTTTAGATAACCATAACAGTAGCAATAGTAGTTATTAAGAGAAAAAACAAGGTTGTTTTACGTGTACGCTAGTCACCTAGCGTACACGTAAAACAGCCTATATTCAGTGTAAAGTGTGAACTTTAACCCTAAATAAAATCTCAAGGAATCGATTTAGAACTTTGGTGTAGTAATAAAAAATGCTTACAATGTTGTGTTCTATCAAAATCAAGGACTTTTTTTTAGTGGCCGGCAAAATAAAAATTAGCCCAATCTGAGTGATGTCCTTTCCAATTGGTGTACAATAAAGATTATTCTAATCTAATCTAATTGCATATTTGAAGTCGGTTCTTGTGTCAATGTTTAAAGTGTTTCTTTTTGTGTATATATTTGGTTATGTAATGGGTTGGATTTTTTTTTACAGGAAAGTATGAGATTGCATTTCAAGAAAGCCAAAAGACATCGCGACGATTCATCCTATAGGTGAGTAAACAATTATACTTTGCAAGGGCACCTAATACCCAGTCCCCAGAAACGACAGTATGCTCGCTACCTATATCAATCAATTAATTAAGACGCTCGCTTGCTTCATCTTCACAACGATGGGCTCAACCAAGAATGTATGCGACACGATAGCGGGCGCATCTCTTAACCTATCAACTTGACATTTGGCATAAAGATATAACATAAGTCTGTGGTTTGCTCTATAGTTTTTGGTGTATGTGGCTCTTATAGTTTTTGAGTTATTAAGCAATAAAGAAACATGCCTTTGACAGTGCTAAAAAAATTTGATTGCTGCCTCGCGCGCGAAATTTAAATTTTGAAATGCAGCAATTGAAAGTTAATTGTTGGCTCGCGCCATTGTTGAAAAGTTAATTTTTTTTTGCTTAGGATTTTTGTTAGGTTAAGATTCCGTCAGCTCCGTCTTTATTATTTCGATGTAACCGCCCGCGTTTCAGCGAACCGCCCTAGTTTATTTATGACTAGCTGATCGCCGCAGCTCCGCGCGCGTGATTTAGTTTACTCATTCCCGGTTCCCGTGGGAACACATTACCGGGATAAAAAGTAGCCTCAGGGTGAATGTAGTTTTGGTGAAAGAATTTTTGAATCCGCACTATAGTTTTTGAGTTTATTAAATACAAACATACAAAAATACAAATCTTTCCTCTTTATAATAGTAGTATAGATATAACGTGGGGTTAACGAAGTGACTGGCGATATATGGGCGTAATAAACGCCTCTGTCTATCCCTTGGCGGATAAAGAAGTGATTTGTGTCTGTCTGTATTTTTTTTCTACCATCTGATATTGATAAAACATAGGAATGGGATCAAATTGAAATGGGACCACTCGGAGTAGCTAAATAAAAAAATCTATCTATAAATAGAAATGGGAAATCCCCCTTAGCTCTCGAGAACTGCTTATGCTTCAAAGATGGTTGACCCCTCTATGGATAGCCCTCGATCTGGAGGCAAGCCAAAAAATCGAAAATTTGACCTAGCCCTAAGGGGTCAATAGTTATAGGCCAAAACCTATGGCGTGGTGCGGCGCGAAGCACAAGCAAGACGCCGTACTAGTAATTAAAGAATAAAAGAATATTTAAATTAAATAATTAATATTGTTCACCCAGTCGAAAGATATGAGGTAACAAAATCAATACATATATTATAATAAAATTGTAAGTGGTCGATGTCTGTACATCGAAGATATAATAGAGAAACTGTTGTATGGGGGCTTTATGAACGCAATAGAACCCAAAACAATGGTTTTTGGAATTTTTGTCATTTGTCTGAATGTTTGAACACGCTAATCTCAGAAACGGCTTAACCGATTTCAATGCGGTTTTCAGTAATGCGTTGTGGTTTATTCAACTTAACATTTAAGTTTTGTTTTATTTCAATCGGTTCATAAATAAAAAAGTTATGTCGATTTAAAGTAACACGCAGGCGGAGCTGCGGGTAACAGCTGTACATAATAAATCAGTAACTGGTGATCAAGAAAACTATAACTCGCAGTCGGTGCTGCAGCTCGTTAAAAAAAAATAAACAATTAAGAACCTTCTACTTTATTTAAAACCTATAATAGTTGCTAGTCCACGCGGGTGGAGCTACAGTCATTATAGTCTATTCGCGTTAAGAAAATAGTGACCATCATATTCACTCAGCTCACTTCTCTTGACCAATCATCAAATCAAATCAAATCAAAATATTTTCATTCAAAATAGTATTATGTAAGTTGTTAATACACACTTTTTGAAGGTCAACAAAGATTTTGTTGCCTTTCATCAACATTTCGGTTTCAAATTTATTTTCAAAATTATAATATAGCTGTTACTTTTTATTAAATTCATTCGGTCATTTTGGACATAACTCATTATAAATGTGCCCGGTGACGGCAATACACTTGCTCCCTATTACGTGGGACTAAAAATACTGGCAAATTGTGGGTGTGTAATGCACCTCTGCCTAACCCTTCGGGAATATAGGCGTGATATATGTGTGTGTGTTTATTACATCATATAACAGTCGATTACAAAACCGTGTTCCATCGCTGTTCTTAACCGACTCAATAATTTTAGCAAAACAAAACTTAACTTCAAAAATTTGGTCCCATTCCGACAATTATTTGATCCCGTAGGTAATCTAAACCAAGGTAATTTGAGGTCGGTTTTTGTATCACTGTTTGACGTGTTTTTGTTTTGAAATATCAAATAATTATATTTTATTATTTTATATTTACTTTGACAACTACGTATAAATGTTAGCTCTTATACACAAATAATATTTACACTAAGAGTATACATAATTATATACTAAAAATATTTACATTACAAAATATTGTTTAAAAAATCCTCCGCATCATTGCCAACTGGGAAGGTTCCCAGAATGCTGGCTGTGTTGCCTCGTTGGATGGCGATACTATTCTTTGGGCCAGATAATAGCCAGCCTTCTGGTCCTGAGAAGCATCGATTAAGCGTTTAGCAATGTCTCTATACGCGGCGACGAGCACTCGGACCCCATGACTCCAGTGTCTCAACCCCAGAAGGGTTGAAGGCCCCAATGAATTAAAAATCAAGAATAATATCTTACTTTATAAATCTTCCCAAAATGAAGGTACGAGTGTTCCCATTGCAAAGATCGTTTTGTGTCTTCGTCGACCCTCTCCGTACATCTCAGTACAGCTCACGGCGAGGCGAAGCGACATCTGTGCGACATATGCAACAACCAGTATAGCAGTAAGGTATGTACAAGCTACCCACGGGAGTTGACAGCTGTCAAATCTGTCAGTGTCAATCGTGTCAGTTGAACAAGGAAATAGAATGGATTTGGATTTTTGCTGAGCGCGTGGCGGGTGGCTTTTTAGGTTACCTCTGGCGCTCCGCAAACATCGGGTTTCCAGACACTCTCATACCGAACAACGTTTCTTGTCCTGCACCTGGAGCTAGTTAGAAATAACTAGTTCTTCTGTGCGGGACTATCAACTAATCCAGCATTACCTTGACATTGGCGAAATCATCGATGAACATCGATGCAGCCACGTTTTTTAAAGAAAGAAGAAGAGAAGGTACCGTCAGACTACCATAGTCAATCAATCAATCAATCATTTATTGCTGAAAATATTACATTAGTACATCTTAGGTGCTATTTGAAACACATGTGCCACCTATTTAGGCATGCAATGTACATATCAGGCAACAGAAATAAGAATAGAATAGAATAGAATAAACTTTATTGTACACCAATACAAATTTGTACATTTTCATACGATGTTTCTCATATTTATTTGTATTGGTGTACAATAAAGTTTATTCTATTCTATTCTATTCTTATTTCTGTTGCCTGATATGTACATTGCATGCCTAAATAGGTGGCACATGTGTTTCAAATAGCACCTAAGATGTACTAATGTAATATTTTCAGCAATAAATGATTGATTGATTGATTGACTATGGTAGTCTGACGGTACCTTCTCTTCTTCTTTCTTTAAAAAACGTGGCTGCATCGATGTTCATCGATGATTTCGCCAATGTCAAGGTAATGCTTGATTAGTTGATAGTCCCGCACAGAAGAACTAGTTATTCCTAACTAACTCCAGGTGCAGGACAAGAAACGTTGTTCGGTATGTGAGTGTCTGGAAACCCGACTTTTGCGGAGCGCCAGAGGTAACCTAAAAAGCCACCAGCCACGTGCTCAGCAAAAATCGAACTCTTATTTCCTTTACCAACTGACACGATTGACACTGACAGATTTGACAGCTGTCAACGTTAGTGTTGCCAACGTTCGCATTGTTTAATTTTTACTTTCTCCAACACAATACGTATATTATTATTGTAGGAATCCCTCAGGGGTCACATATGGAGGGTCCACAACCTGAAACGGGAGCCACCGGCCAGTTGTCATCTTTGTGATAAAATATTTACGGTAAGTGCTAACTAACGAACTGCTTAGTACCTATACTGCTGGTAGGTGGCGCTGTCGAGTCCAGCCCAAGATTATTTTTGTAACAAAAGGTTTTGGCTGTTGATAGCTAGAATCTATACTAATAGTATATAGAGGAAAGATAGACTGCTTCGGTGGTGTGGTCGGTAGTGCATCGGCTTTCGACTCCGGAGTCTCGGGTTCGATTCCCGGGTGGAATCAGATATCTGTGTGATCCACAAATGTTTGTTTCGGAGTTTGGGTGTATATTATGTATGTATTTACAAATATATAAGTATGTTTATCAGTCGTCTATATCCCATAGCACAAGCTTATAGGTTATTTTGGGCTAGGTGACGTTGTGAGAGAATGTCCAACAAATAACAATCTATATATTTAATACGACAATTTGTCTGTCTGTCCGTCCGTCACGTTTTTCAATTATAATTAATAATACATACTGTATAATTCTTTTATAATCTATGATCAGCTGACATTCACCCGGCGTCCGCAACACCTGTGTGGCGACTTGTCATTCTACGTCTACCATCTTTGAGACGTTCAAACTAATTTTCTCCACAAAATCAGCAATATAAAATCCAAAAACTATTAGAAGTGAAGTGTTTGTGTAATAACAGATTTCAAGAAGCACGTGTGAGTCAATCTATCTGACCATAATTCTAATTTACAATTAAACAATTAAATGGGCTATCGACATACATTTTGGTCCTTCGAGCCGGATCGATCAGTTACGATATCAATACAACTGAATATCTATGTTTTTACATGTATTTATCGATATAATTTCATTATTTTCAACTTTCATTATAAAACTATTAAGTAGGTAGCTACACGGGTGCGACATATTTGCATATTTCTATGTCAATTCCTATTGTAGGAGTCTAAAACCTGTGTGAAACATAGAAATATCCACATCGTATCTCAAATCAGTGTATATTTTAATGCAAAACACAGTACTTTAAGTTTTCATTTTACAAAAATATCTGCGATGACGATCGTGACCGCCATTGTTGTTCATACTTTGCAGTTTCGTAATTCTATTTAAAATGACTAAAGGCGACGCAGCTGCAGGTACGAGTGGGTTAGCTGCCGCGATTGATGTTAAGTTTCACAGTTTAGCGGGTTCGCATATTACAACAAAAGAAATGTGTTTCATGAGATTGCAAAAACTGTTTCATATTTCAAAGAAGGTAGGTACAGACGCCGAATCAGCTGGTGAATTTTGTTCTCGCTATCCCGACTTGCAGCAGTGGCGCGAAAAGTTTGAAAATAGTGTCAGTGCTATAACAGCTATAAAAAAAGTCTGTATGCGAGTTATGTACCGTCCTACAATGATCTAAGTAGCTTTGATACTATGTACTATCACATTCGTGGCGTCTATGAAGGTATGTTTGGTTCCAGTGAATCAAATAGTGATCAGTTGAATAAAACTTGTAAAAGTGAGAGTCAGTGCGCGAAACCTAGACTACCTAAGTTGGAACTATTTCCTTTTGATAGTAAACTTGAAAACTGGCCTACTTTTCGAGACACATTTCTCAGCTTAATTCATAGTAATAGTGGAATAGCAAATATCGAGAAGTTCTACTGTTTACTTTCAGCGGTGAGCGGTCCCGCATTAACTATCGTGAAGTCTATGCCAGTTACGTCTGACAATTATCCTATTGTTTGGTCTACTTTAGTGAAGCGATATGACAACAAACGCGCATTAGCTACTAATTATTTAGATAAAATATTTAATTTTAAACCGTTAGTTACCGAATCTGTCACGGGACTTAACGAATTCTTACAGACATATCAAGAAAACGTTAAGGCCTTACAGCTCGGGATTTATATTATTTTATGTCGCTTTATATTGTAACTTAGACTCCGTCACTAGGCGCGAGTTAGAAAAGGAGATAGGACTGTCTGAGATACCTACTTATGAGGAATTAATACTATTCGTGGAGAAATACGTACGTGTTCTCGAGATGGCTGGACACATTCCTGGCTCTTCGAGTGGTAGCCAACCGTCTACCACAAAACCTAGGAAAACACAGCGAACGATCTTGTCGTCAGCTGTTACAAGTACAAGTACAGACAAAAGTGTTATGTCAATGAAATCCATTAAGTGTCTGTACTGTACAAAGATGCATTCTATTTATCGATGCACCGACTACATCGACCTGACACCGGCGCAGCGACTCGATAAAATCAAACAATTACGTCTATGTGAGAATTGTTTACGAGAACATTCGATCGACAACTGTCCGTCTACGGTACGATGTACAGTGTGCAAAAATAAGCATCATCACACATTGCACATAGATTCTCTTGCAAATTCGAATACTAGTGCAGTAGCATTGACGTGCTCGGCTAACTTGACAGTTTTGCTCGGCACCGCTATTATACACGTCGCAGATTGTTGGGGCCAGTTCCACACCGTACGTGCTTTAATTGATAGTGGCACCATGACGAGCTACATAACTCAAAACTGCGCAAAACGTTTAAACCTGACGCGACGTCAGTGTCACTTTGAACCCATTGGGCTGGGTGGTAGTTTGGTCAAGGATTTCGGTTTAACTACATGCAATGTTAAACCACGACATCCTGGTCCTGTACTGAAGACGGACGCGGTGATAGTCGCCAGTATAGCTGGTAATTAACCAACGCTGCCACTACCCGATAAGATTGTTACAGAATTTCAACATATAAGGTTAGCTATAGATATGTTACTCGGCGGTGATCTGTTTCCATATATTTATGACGGTCAAAAGATACTTCCGCGAGAATCTGGTTTACCTGTTGCTATGCGCTCCATTTTCGGTTATGTTCTTGTGGGGCAGACCGACATCTGTCACTCCAGGGATCCTACAACTACCAACGCGAATCGCTCTGACTCTTTCTGCGCGTTTTCCACAATTGAACAAGTTATGCGATCGTTTTGGGAAACAGTAGAAGTACCATCTAACGTACCGGTAAGTCCGGATGAAGAGCAGGCAGAGCACTTGTTCGCGAAAACACTTCGGGTAGGTATATAGTGAGGTATCCGTTTCGTGAGTCGGTGGAATTGGGAGACTCGAGTCAAATGGCAGCTCGGCGACTTCGTAACTTAGAGTCAAAATTGGAAAGAGAACCTGAGCTTAAAATACAGTACCATATATTTATGCGTGAATACGAGGACCTCGGACATATGACCTGTCTTGGTGATGCTCGGGATGTGGTATCGAAATACATCATACCGCATTTTTGCATCATTAAGCCTAGCAGTTCCACTACGTCTCATCGTGTGGTATTTGATGCGTCAGGTAAGTCATCTAACAGTTTGTCGCTGAATTCAGTCGTACTTCCAGGCCCTAAACTGCAGGCAGATATCAACCAGCTTCTAATTAACTTTCGTCTTCAGGAGGTTTGTTTGTCTGCAGACATCTGTAAAATGTATCGCCAGATTATCGTGTACCCTGACCAGCGATCTTATCAACACATTCTGTGGCGCTATTCTTTAGATCAACCAATCAAAAAAATACTCTTTGAATACCCTCACCTATGGCGTGGCTAGCTGTCCCTACTTAGCTATTAAGGTACTACATACGTTAGCAGATAATGAACGTGAGAATTACCCTAGGGTGGCTCCTTTGTTAAAGACTGCGTTTTTTATGGACTATTTTCTGTGGTCGGTGCCGACTGTCGAGGAAGCGACCTAACCTAACCTAACCTAACCTCGCCCGTTGCCGGAGCAGGTCGATCGCTGGAGACAGGAGGCTCGCGACGATCTGTTCCGGCAATGGGCCTTGAGATGTGCGGCTCCCACCGCGAGCCGGGTGCTCGTGGGGGCCATCGGTCCCGTGCTCCGCCAGTGGGTGGAGCACGCGCAGGGGGCTCCGACCTACTTCCTCACCCAACTTCTCACGGGTCATGGCTGTTTTGCCAAATTCCTGTGGGAAGTGGTGGGGATCCTGTCGGAGCCTGATTGTCATCACTGCGCAGGCGGCGCCGTAGATACGGCGGAGCATACGCTCTTCGTGTGCGCCGCCTGGGACTCGCCGAGGTTGGCCCTCACGGGCGTTATCGGCAGAGTAGGTTCGCTGCCGGCCGTCATTCAATCCATGGCCGGCAGCGAAGAATGTTGGGCCGCCGTCGCTTCCTTCGCTCGGGAGGTGATGGCGGCGAAGAGAGAGGCCCTGCGTGAGCGGGAGCGTGCAGGCCGTACGCTCCCGCCCCGGCGGGCACCAGTCAGGGGGCGACGGCGCATTGCCTACGCCCAAGCCCCCGACTGATAGGGCCGTGGGCGGTGGGTCGGGGGGCCCACCGCTCACGCGAATGGCCCTGAGGAGTCCGACGCCCCTTATGTGTTTCGGGGGCGTCGCTTCTGTGTTGATCAGGGGGGTTTAGGCACCCCCGAGTAGAGCTTGAAAGAGCGCCCCTTTGCCGGGCCGCTGTTGCTTAACAGTTCCTGCCTATCCGGCGGCCCGGCTAAGGCGAAGGAGAAACACCGTGGATAGGTTTTAGTGGGTAGTCCGGCCCGTTTTACATCCTAGGGCCGGGAGTCCCACACGAAGCCGTCTCGCTCTCCCCCGCAGCGAGACGGTGAAGTGCGTAAATGCATCACCGACCACGTAAAAAAAAAAAAAAAAAAAAAAAAAAAACCTAACCTAACCTAACCATTCAACAAGAAATCATGCAATTGTTGGATACAGGTGGGTTTGTTCTTCGAAAGTGGTCTAGCAATTGCAATCAGGTTCTCGACAAGCTCAACGAGAATCATCTTGAAAAACCAGTGACCTTTGATGAGGTGCTGGGGCTTCAGTGGTTACCTGCATCGGACACCTTTTCCTTCACAGTCACGCCACCTAGCCATATTGTTTCAAAGAGAACGGTGCTGTCACAAATCGGTCGACAATCGATCGGACCCCTTGGGATTTGTGGCACCGTGCACCTTTTACGCTAAGTGTTTCATGCAAGAACTTTGGACTCGCCAGCTCGACTGGGACCAAAGTCTCCCATCTGATTTGACTTCGCAATGGCAGTCCTACGTGAAGGAGCTTCCAATGCTATCAGATTTACGTCATGACCGTCATGTGGCCGTGGCTGCACCGTCCCTGTATCAACTACTGGGGTTTTGTGATGCCTCGTCCCTTGGTTACGCGGCAGTCGTATATTTACGGATAGTAAATCTTACCGGTGAAGCCAAGGTCAGTTTGCTCATTGCGAAGTCCAAGGTAGCACCCTTGAAAACTGTAACCATCTCGCGACTGGAGCTCATGGGTGCCCATTTGCTAGCAAAACTTGTCAAGTATGTTCAATCGATACTCCGTGATCGGATTGAACTACACGAGATGTTGTTGTTTACAGATTCGTCGGTGGTGTTAGCTTGGTTGACTACACCTAGTCACACACTTAAAACATTTGTTTCCACTAGGGTGTCTAAAATTAATGACAGTGTACCCAGTGAGTGTTGGTATCATGTCAGTGGGGTAAACAATCCTGCCGATATCTGCTCTCGTGGAGCTTTACCGTCAGTCTTGCTAGGCACGCGAGAATGGTTCACAGGACCAGACTGGCTCGATCTAGATCGCCTACACTGGCCAATTAGAACCTAGGACGAGTTTCGTGACTGCAACCCGCCCGAACTTAAGTGCGTCAAGACAGTGTTAGTGTCAACTGATGCTGATTCAACCAGCTCACTTTACACTGTAACCGAAAAGTATTCTAGTTGTAGTAAATTGATCAATGTGGTAGCACGATGCTATCAGTTTATACGTAACTGTAGACTGCCATCAGGAGCACGTACAGGCTGTCTAACCGTGACAGACACTAGGCGCGCCCACAGTATATTAGTGAAAACCGTACAAGAGCATCATTTTGGTAGTGAAATGCAGGCATTAGTAAAGGGTGTTAATAGTAATTCTTCTTTAAAGAAACTCAACCCTGTCATTGACCCTGATTGTTTCCTCAGGGTGGGGGGTCGACTTTCCCAGTCAGAGTTATCTTACCAACAAAAGCACCCTCTTTTACTTCCTAAAGATGCCCACTTCACAAAGATTCTAATTAATTTTAATTAAAAAATTTTGTGGAAATTCCACAAAATTTACTTACATGTGGGTCCTCGCACACTTCAAAGTCTACTAACACCCAAGTATTGGATCTTCAACGCTCGTAATGCTATTAGGTCGCGAACTAGGCAATGCATTTCTTGTTTCAGAGCAACTCCTACGAGTCGACAACGCTTAATGGGCGAACTACCTAAATATCGCTCTCAGGATGTTCATGTATTTCACACTGTTTGTGTAGACATGGGCGGACCGTTTCCTACAAAAGAGTCAACGCGTAGGAACGCTCGCATCTCCAAATCCTATCTTTGTGTGTTCGTGTGTTGTGCGACACGGGCAGTTCATTTGGAAGTGTTGTTATCACTAAGTACGGAATGTTTTTTGGCATGTTTCGATCGATTTACAGCTAGGAGAGGTTTGTGCCATTCTATCGTTTCAGATAATAGTACAAATTTCGTGTCAGCAAATAGACAATTAAGTGAAATAACTAAATTTTTAAAAGACGAATCGATTAATATCAATAACGGGTTTGTCTCTCGTGGTATTGTTTGGCGATTTAATCCCCCAACGGGCAGTAATTTCGGTGGACTCCATGAGTACTTCTTTATGTTGTACTTTATTTCGATATGTGGATGATGTCTTCTGTATTATGAGAGGGGGCCCAATAGAAGTAGAACAATTTTTAAGCCACTTGAACTCCATACACCGGAACATCCGGTTTACTCATAAAATGGAGTTGGACAGATAATTGGCTTTTCTCGATGTCAAAGTAACAGTGAGAGAGAGTGGTTTTCTCGGACACACTGTGTACCGCACACCCACACACACGGACAAGTACCTGAATGCCGGTTCACATCATCATCCGCGACACTTGAGATCCGTGTCGCTGGTAAGTCGAGCCTATGATCTTTGCGACCCTGAACACTTACAGAAAGAGCTCGCTCATGTTCAGGAAGTGTTGAAGCAGAACGGGTATCAGGGACATACACAACACCGTGAACGGAACAATGCCGTACGTGAAAGGAGTGACGGACAAAATTGGAACAGTACTACAAAGATACTCCATTAAGACTGTATATAGGCCACACTCCAAAGTCGTAAACCACCTGCGAACCCCTAAAGATACCATTCCTCTACAGACACCGGGTGTTTATAAGGTAGACTGCAGCTGTGGTAGTTCATACATCGGACAGACCAAACGTACTATCGCTGACAGGGTCAAAGAACACATCACAGCTGTAAAAAACCGCCAAATAAACAAGTCTGCGATTGCCGAGCATTTGTTGGAATCGGGTCCCAACCACTGGATTGAACTCCACAAGCCACAAGTCCTATCCACTGACGGACACTATTACTCCAGGATAGTGCGGGAAGCCGTCGAAATAAAAAAGTATCCCAACTTTAACCGGGAAGATGGATATCGACTATCTACGTCGTGGAATCCGGCGATCAGCAAATGTACTCGCCACCTCACCGAACGCCCGCGTGCTGATACTATCAGTGTGGTATGCCGTAGTGGCTCTCCGAACACAATAGTTAGTGACGACGAAGTGAGGGTAGTTGAACAAACCCGCACTTCACGAAGACGACGATGAGCTGAAGCCAGTCCACCCGTGACCACGGCTCTTGTAACAGGGCCGAAACGTCGGGTAATAAAGAGGTATGTATATATCTCAATAATCGCGTAAAAGACCCGTTAGTCTTAAGTTTATAATGTGGACTCCATGAGCCCGTCATTAGGGGGGCTCGCGCTCTCTTACAACGCACCATTGGTACCAGAGCGTTATCATTTGAGGAGCTGGGCACACTATTCATACGGGTCGAAGCCGTACTGAACTCGAGACCTCTGTGCGCGCTGTCCAGCGACCCGACCGAATTTCAAGTGTTAACACCGGCACATTTCCTCATAGGTAGGGAGCTTCTGTCTGTACCGGAGAACAGTCTTACAGATCTTTCTGGCTCTAGACTGGATCGATGGCAACTTGTCCAGCAGATGCCTCAACAATTTTGGAAACTCTGGAAACAAGATTACTTACATACTTTACAAACACGTCAAAAATGGCATAGTTCTTCAAACAATTTACAACTCGGTGATCTTGTTCTTATAAATTCAGATGTCCCGCCACTCAAATGGGCACTAGGTAGAATTACGAAACTGCATAGTGGCCCCGATGGCGTGGTCCGTGTAATTCGTTTAAAAACATCGAACGGCAACGAACTAACTCGTCCAGTTTCAAAAGTAAGCCCGTTGCCTCTCGATCACAACTTTTAACTAAACTATAATTCCTTACTTAGATTTAGTTTAATTTATTTTTATACATTATACAGTCCATTGTTCTAACTTTAATTACACTATATCTCAATAAAATCCTCCTACACTCAAACTAGTTAACAAATTCTACCGAACTTGGTATCGTAACTGGGAAATCCTTGCGGATGTCGGTGGGGGGAAATGTATAATTCTTTTATAATCTATGGTCAGCTGACATTCACCCGGCGTCCGCAACACCTGTGTGGCGACTTGTCATTCTACGTCCACCATCTTTGAGACTTTGAGACGTTCAAACTAATTTTCTCCACAAAATAAGCAATATAAAATCCAAAAACTATTAAAAGTGAAGTGTTTGTGTAATAACAGCATCTCAGCACTGGCTTCCACCAGATTCAAGATACACAGGATTTCAAGGAGCACTTGTGAGTCAATCTATCTGACCATAATTCTAATTTACAATTAAACCTATTAAATGGGCTATCGACATACATATACATTTGCATGAAATATTATTATTATTATTTTTTTTAATATTTGAGGCGATACAAAGTTCGCTGGGATAACTAGTATTTATTTATTTAGAGTGTATTGGAAAGGCTTCGAAAGGTTCTGGGATGTTCTGGGACAAACTATATCGCGGTACTCAACTAGTCTTTTCATTTTTTTAAGCAATCGATTTTTTTTACTCGCCCCCAAAAAATGATGAGGTTCTCAATTCGACTTAATTTTTTTTGTTTTGTAACCTTATTTTTTTTGAATGCGTGAACCGATATTGAAATTCTTCTTCGTGTGGCCCCATTTGGTCCCATGCTATTTTTGTGTAAATTTTTGACTTTTTTTTTAACTATTGTCAGCGCAAGAGTGTACTAAAGATCCACGTCCGCAGTCACACCGGTGAGAAACCGTTCGTCTGCAACTGCGGGGCCGCATTCACACAGAAAGCGAGCTTGAAACTACACTCGTCTAGACACACACAGGTATAACACTCAATGTATAGTTCCTTAAGTGATGCTAGATGGCGCTGTATCGAAGCTGTAAGTCGCACATTGTTAATGTAATCTTTAGGTTTTAGGAAACATTTTTTTGGTGTATCTCCTCTACACGTAACCAGAATTAGTTTATTTTTTCTTGCGTCTACCCCGGAGTGTGGGGTATCATTAGATAGGTCTTTTAAAAACATAGAGAGTTTGTAAATATGATGTTTTGATATAAGTATCCGTTTCCGAGATATTTAGCTTTGAAGATTAAGTTAGATTTTGACTGCTTCGGTGGCGTGGTGGGTAGTGAATCCTCTTTCGACGCCGGAGTCTCGGGTTCAAGTCCCGGTCGGGACAGACTTTGTGTGATGACAGATACGGTTGTACCGAAGTCTGGATGTTTCCTATGTATGATATGTATGTATTTACAAAAATAACTGTATATCAGTTTATCTAGTACTCATATCACAAGCTCAGCTAAGTTTGAGACTAGATGGCGATGTGTGAATTGGCCTAAAAAATATACTTTGATTTTAATGATTCTTTTTTGCATGCCCCATTTGAATTTGGTCCAGTTTTGAAAATTTTAAGTCGGATTATGTTGCCAAAATTATTCATTGCAATTTTTATTTTCAGAAACCTCTACAACATGCAGAAATTCAACGTTTACCCCAAGATAGTTAATATGTACTAGTGTGATACATACAGACAGACATACATCACGCCTATATCCCCGAAGGGGTAGGCAGAGGTGCATTAAACACCCACAATTTGCCAGTATTTTTAGTCCCACGTAATAGGAGGCAAGCCTAATGTCGTCATCGGACACTATAGAAAGTTCATAACCACTCTGTAAAGGTCGATTCACAGATATCCGTGAAGACTCCATCACAGTTCAGTGTCAGTGATTATTCAATCAATCAATCAAACATTTATTTATTGCTGAACACAGGTAAATGATTATATGGTTATCCTAGATGATACAGGAATTTACTTCCGCTGTGTTCTGCCTCACCGAGCAACGAGCATGCAATATTTGTAGGATGATACAATAATGAATAGAATAAATTAGAACAATGTCAAAATTACAAAATAAATTGAATTAGAAATGCCAATAATTATGTCAGTGAAAATTTCAAAAATTATATCAAAATACAAAAATAGAATCTTAAATAACTGTCAATAATTTTTATCGGTATGTACAAAATATTTTTTTATAAATTTTCTACGAACGCGTCCCTACATGTCAGTGTCAAATACGACTTGACATCACTGACACTGACATATTCATAGTATATGTATGAAAGAATATTTGCACAGATACCTACAACTGTGAACAGTACTGTGTAGGACGGAACTGACTGCCTCGGTGGCACAGTGGTATGAGTATGCGACTGTCGTCCCTGAGGTCACAGGATCGATTCCGGGTATCAAATATCTGTGTGATTTAAAAATGTTCGTTTCGGAGTTTGGGTGTTTTCTATGTATAATATGTATGTATTTAGAAATATACTAGGTATGCAATGCATGCTACTAATTGCAAATGTTGAGCGGAGGAAATTTTCTTAATTTTTTTTTTGCTCTATTTTCATGATTTCAGAGATTTGCACTCCCGGGTATGATGTCGACCAGCATACCAAATTTGGTCAAAATCGGTCGAGCCGTTTCGGAGGAGTTGGCATACAAACGATTTACACTTGTCGTCTAAGATAGAGCTTCGCTTCGCTCCGCCCAATAAGTATGTTTATCAGTTGACGTTGTGTGTAAATGTACAAAAATATTTATTTTATTTTATTTAACTAAGGTTTCACAGAGATCTCTGAATCGACCTTAATTCAACCAAATTTCCAAACGACCATGACAGTTGTGACATACCACTAAGCATAATCTCTGCAGTCCGAGTGTGTTGTAAAAAAAACAATAAATAATAAGAAATATTGCTTTATTTTATTAACTACATAAATGTACCCGACCAACACTAGTTGTACCCAAACTTCGTGGTTTAACCGTAACATAGATTTATTTATAATTATAAGAAAATACTTTTAACCTAAAAACAACTTTAATTTAGACTGCTTCGGTAGCGCAGTTGGTAGCGCACCCGCTTTCGACGCCGGAGTCTCGGGTTCGATACCCGGTCGGGACAAACTGTGTGATAACACATACGTTTGTACCGAAGTCTGGATGTTTCCTATGTATAATATGTTTGTATTTAGAAACAAAAATGTATATAAGTATTTATATCAGTGTATCTAGAAGTATATGAAACTGGTGCATAAACAATAGTAGGTATAGCCTTGACGAGTTTCTTTATAATATCCTACGAGTGTTCTAATTATCGGTCACGGTCAAACTCATCCTTCACATGCGATGTACACCACGCATTATGACATCTGAACACGATCTGGTCTATACAAGTTGTATGGTAACAAACACGGGTACGTATCATAATGCATAAGTTTAAAATTTATAATTACATTGTATAAGTTCAAAATATATAAAATCAAAAACTATAATAGTTTGAAGGGGTCCACATTGGCTCACATAATTTTTTTTTAATCCTTTTCTTTTTCTTACTACCGATTTGTGTTCATAATCATCACTCTTCATAATTTTATTTTTCATACTTTTTTTATTCATACATTTTTATTACTATCATCGGAACTCATAACAGTTAGTGATTATAAATTTTTTATTAATACTGTTACTACCAAGAACCAGTTTAAATCCATAATTTTTGTTTTCAGATCTTTTTTCTTCATAACATTCTATTGTCATATTGCTTTAATTAATAATGTTGTTACTACGAACATCTTCAACTAAGTAATAATAATTATCACTGGCACTCGCCGGCCGCTGCCGCGGCACCGCTCGCTTCGCTCGCTCGGCTCGTGCGTAGGTCACAGTTTTAACCTAACCTACCCATTTCGTTTACAAATATTAAAATAAAACATTAGGTATTTAGATTTTAGGTACTTTAAACATAGATTATTTAACGTTAGGCATTTTAATTTTAGTTATTCAAATATGTAGGTACCCATTTAGAACTTGTCAAATAACTTGTAGTGTCATAGCGTGTCGCTGTCTCCCACGTTGCGTGGCATACGTCGTATGTGAAGGACCAGTGCGTTTTAAGCTTTAGGCATTTCGATAAACAACTTAAAGAAGTTCGTCGACAATATGATCGTATGGCGGCAGACTCAACAAAGCGGTATATACGAAAGACTTTAGCCGGATATTGCAAATAAAATTTTCTCCAACTGTACCATACTGATTTAAAAAGTTCTTTTTCGATACAGTCAATATATTAGTCAACGTTTGAAATCATAATGCAAATTTTTTCGACATTTATCATTCACCCAGCCTTTTTCCAACTCAGTTGAGGTCGGTTTTCCAGTCTAACTGCGATTAGGCTGAACTCTGATATTTTCTGTCGGCTTTCCAGTCTACCTGCGATTCGGCTGAACTTCGATATTTTCCGTGAAGCGACTGCCATCTGACCTCCACAACCCATGGGCGATATCGAAGTTCTGTAGTTAGACCGCGAGGGTTTTTAATTTAGGGCTACAAGTACCCCTAACGACTGCCATAGATGTTCGTATGACAACCGGGACCGACGCGACAACTTGCTCTCCGAGGCACGGAGGGGTCTGTGTTTTAAGCAATGGTCACCCATCCTAAGACCGGCCTGAATAGATGTTGCTTAATCTTTGCAATGTTTTAACATTGTCGGTTACCACAAGACCACGAGCCACTCCATGAGAAAATTTTTCGACATGAGAGTACATTAAGTATATATTTCTGTGCTATGCACCTCCCCCTTTGGGGTTATAATATGTATTAAATCTTTAACAAGAAATCCCAAGAGAACTTATGTCAGTTATTTTCAACTGACTTCCAAAAAAGGAGGTTCTCAATTCGACTGTATGTTTTTAGAGTTTTCGAAACGAAAATCTCTTATACAACAGTAATGTCCGTCCGTGAACAACTTTCAACTCGAGAACGGTAAGAGCTAGAGACTCAGTGTAAACGCCAATCGACTTAGCATAGTCGAAAACCCCCCAAAATGAATTTGACCTTTGACCTCTGATCTCAAGGTCAAGGTCAAAACGAGGTCAAATCGAGAACGGTAATAGTTAGAGACTCAAGACCAGCTGCAATCAACTCAGCATGGTCAAAGACCTCTAAAATGATGTTGAATTTCATGTTATGTGACATTTTTTAGATTTAATGAAAAAACTTTCGAATATGGCAAATTTTTGCCATATTTTTTTTATTGTTAATTTTTGTACTGGGTAAACCGATTTTGAAATTTTCTTTTTATAGAAAGCTTCTACTTTCTAAATGGTCCCATTCAAACAATTATTGTCCCATTTCGGTCAGTTGTGGTGTCAATTTTTGTGATGTTTTTTTTTATTTTTTCATACAATTTCTTTTTTCTAAAACAATCATTGCTTTTAAAGCGCTTGCTATATTAAATCTTAGTTCACAGAATTTATTTATTGATAGTCTGTATGTGTGTGACTCGTTGCTTGTTAGATTCAATGTTAATATAACGAATATATGTCGCCCTTGTATGTCTGTAGTATGTTCAGATGATTGGCTGAAACAAAGATATAATTAAATTATTCAGGTTTATTTTGTCAACATCTCATAGGACAAGCTTATATTAACTTAATTTGGGCAAATTTTTTGTGTTGTGTGCGAATTACAAACTCATGAACAAAATAGAAGTCAACAACAACACATATCACCTATATCCCGAAGGGGTAGGCAGAGGTGTATTACACACCCACAATTCACCAGTATTTTTAGTCCCACGTAATAGGGGGCAAGCCCATTGCCGTCACGGTCCAAAATGGCCGAATGAATTTAATAAAAAGTAGCAGCTAAATTGTAATTTTGAAAAAAAAATTAAAACCTTTCGATGAAATGTTGATGAAAGGCAACAAAATCTTACGTGCAGCTGCTGTGGCACAGCCAATTAAACTCCTGGGAGTCTCGGACTAAAATATATTTGGGATCAAACTCGAGACTCGGCTTCGAGTGCACTTCCAATTCACAATACCGAAGCAATCATTGGTTATCTTATCAATTGATGTTTGCAAATACTCACCATAAAGACACATCAATTTTCCAATTCATACTCACTAAACCAGGTTTAATTCTGAGATGTGCAGGTACAGTATCATATAACTGATCGGTACATAATAATGTTATAAACTCTGTTATACACTCCTGTGAAAATCTGTAAGAGAAAAGGATAATTAGGACTTTAAATTAATACGTTGTTGATAGTTGGCGAGGACATAAGACCAAAAAAACCAGTCAATCGGATTTATCTCAAATACAAATATCTCAAATATAATTTAAGGAAATACATTATGAAATGACTCACTTGTACAGATATTCCACAATTTTTTAATTATTAGTAGGACCTGACCGGTTTCGCTCTATGGCATCTTCAAAGGTGCTCCACACTTATTCACATCACATATTTTAAAAAACATTTCAAATACCAAAGTATTTGAAATGTTTTTTACACGAATCATCCGAATGCCAAGGCTCTGTTAAATAATCGTGAAGCTAACACTGGCCTCCATACTTGATTATAATATAAAACAAAAACTAATGTGGGTACATATAAATAAAGTTAATGTCACAGTATAAGAAATTTACCCCAACAGTAGGGAAAAATTACCCTTCTCAAAATTTATTTTAATGTTTCTCAATTATTACAATAAAATGTCAAATTTCATTACTGAATTGGTATTAAAAGGGCTCATGTCAAAATTAAATTTATAAGTTACAACATTACAAACAATAAAAAAATAAAAATCAAATCCCAAATCTGTCAAAGAAGAATGTCATATCCCTTCAAACCACACATGTCAAATAATCTAATATGTCAAATAATGCATGTCAACTAGTAATAATATGTCCAACTAATAATAAATATAAAACTATTAAAAACTTGAAAACCTACTCATTAAAACAGTTAAATTCCAAATTATGTCAAATTGTTATATCATTCAGACACGTGGATGACAATTTACATTTTAAAATATTTTAAAAGCGGTGAATTATTGAGATCCAGTTGTTGGTTCAGTAACGCATCGCGGTTGCCCAACAACAGCTTATTAATTTCTAGAGCTTCCAAGGTGGTCAACTTCTTACCTTTGTTGCATATATGTAACGCTCTGAAATTAGATTCTGGGTCGAAGATATGATTTTCCATAATAAGATGTTCTGCGAAATTCGACTCAGTCTTTTTTAACTTCCAAGCACTAGTGTGTTCGGAAACTCTGGTATGGAAAGACTGGTATGGAAAGAAAGATTTATATGTACCCACATTAGTTTTTGTTTTATATTATAATCAAGTATGGAGGCCAGTGTTAGCTTCACGATTATTTAACAGAGCCTTGGCATTCGGATGATTCGTGTAAAAAACATTTCAAATACTTTGGTATTTGAAATGTTTTTTAAAATATGTGATGTGAATAAGTGTGGAGCACCTTTGAAGATGCCATAGAGCGAAACCGGTCAGGTCCTACTAATAATTAAAAAATTGTGGAATATCTGTACAAGTGAGTCATTTCATAATGTATTACTATATGTTCCACCAAGTGCCGACAATCGAAAGCAAAAATTATATAATTTAAGGAGTTTAAAAAGTTAGCATGAGGATTGATCCCAAACCTTAAACCTTCCAAAAATGTCTTAACGTCATCCGAATGCCAAGGCTCTTTGATTGCTGAACGTAATCTCGCAAAATGTCTCACTACTTCCCTCACAACAGAAAATTTATCTGCGTTCATTAGACTGGATGTGCGCCTGTCTGGATTCCCTTCCAGCTCTTTTAGGGCCACTGGAAACAATGGATCATCAGACATGCATAATCATACCTATTTAATATTATTATAAAGAGAAAAGATTGATTGTTTGTTTTTTGCATTGAATATGCTTTAAAACTATTAAACCAATTTTAAAAAGAAGTTACATTATTCCTGAGTGCTAAGGCTACTTTTATCTTGGTAATGTGTTTAGCCAGTATTTAATATACAATACAACACGATACAATTTTGAAAGTTAACAACTTTAAAAATAGTTTTAATGATACATATGAGATTGGAACGATCCAGAGAAGCTGTAGCGATATCTTTATCTGTCCTATATAATTATTTAATGTTACCTTGCTACTTATTAGCGAATATAATGAAGTTTCAAACTAAAATACAAAGTTCGATTAAACTTTTTACTTACGAATAACAAACGGTTTTATCTCCTTTCGTTGGATTTCTGGCGTCAATAGAGACACAGTAGACCATTGTAAGGGACTTTCTGTAAGCAGTTCTAATTGCTGAGACATGTTTAGCTGAAAAATAATAAACGAAAATCATAAATTGTATTCTCTTTGAATCATAACACAAAATCAAAACACTTGGCAACCATTGACAGCTAGCAATGGCAAAACTATGTTTTTTTTTACCGGATGCCCTGTGTCTGTGTTGCCATAATGAAATAATACATTCTTGTCTGTGCTTATGATTGTTGTTAAAACTACACACTCGATTGATAAGAAATCGTCTAAAGTAGTCGAATAGAACAGTTTCTAACTGAGAACATCTCAAAAGTAAAGAGCAATGGCCGCTCGTTTTGTTTAGCAATTTTGCTCGGCTTGACTGGCTTGTGGCTTGTTTGTATTGTATTGTTGATTAGGTTATTCAGTATTGAGTAGTGCTATATTTGAAGTGTAACCAATCATTCGAAGTTAGTCAAAGTATTCAATTATTAGCAGTAAAAGTTTAATAAGTGGTTATTTAGTTTATAATTATGGCTACAGTACAAGGTCAACCTGGAAACAAAAACTGGCCAGCGAGACCGGGTATTCAACACCAGAACAGCCAAAATCCGCCGAATGTAACATTAAATAGGCCAATAAACTTATACCCGTTAACTAATTATACATTCGGGACAAAAGAACCACTATTTGAGAAAGATGCTTCGGTGCCGGCGAGATTTCAAAGGATGCGAGAGGAGTTTACCAAAATCGGCATGAGGAGGTTAGTTTCAGAAAGTATTCATCTGTAACGCGTGGTGTTTTCGTCTCTGGCAGGACCTTCTCGTATTGTAGATTATTGAATGTGTCCAAGGATATTAGTCATCTGTAGGTATCTAATCACTGGTTGATAATTATAACAGTAACTGGTATGTCCATATCCATTCTAATATAAAAGAGGAAAGTTTTGATTGTTTGTTTGTTTAGGTACAGAACCACCATATTTCACCATAGGCATGCAATCTTAGTCACTAAATTAGAAACAAAATATTATGTACTATCAGAGTTACAACGTTTTTCAATGATATGTAGCTACTTCATCCTAGCTAGAGTAACATATGCTACTTTTATCCTTTACTGTGTTCTCATGGGAATCTGGTACAAGATATCAATATATCATGTGAGCAGAGCCGCTGCGATCAGCTTATATTTATATGTCTTCAGGTCGGTGGAAGGTGTGCTGCTAGTCCATGAACATGGTCTACCTCACGTGTTGCTTCTACAACTCGGAAACTGCATTCTTCAAGTTACCAGGAGGAGAACTTAATCCTGGTGAGGTGAGAATCACCAAATAAGATTACTAATGAAGCGGACTCAGCCTAGTTAAGTAATCTGGAGGGCTAGACGGAGGAATTTATTACTTTCAATGTAAAATATGGGTGTGTGTGTGTAGATTCCTACACACACACACACATATCATGCCTATGTCCTAACGGAGTAGGTAGCATATTACAATTTGCCAGTATTTTTTAGTCCCGCGTAATAGGGGGCAAGCCTATTGCCGTACTGGGCACTCAAGAAAGTGGTTTATGTACAAATTAACCAAATTAATTAAAAAAAATAAGCAGATATACTTGTAGTTGAACTTGTCTCGGACGCATCGGATCTCTGAAATCTATGGTTCACTATATATGGTATCTGTTTTAAACATAATTAAGAAACTGACATAACATCCTTCCCAAATATTACTAAATGCAATATTAATTTCCCAAAATTACCGATAATGAATATAGTAATTACATTAAATGTACACAAACACTTACATCACTCCTATATTCTTTACTATGGGGGGGACACTTGGAACTAAAACACCAGTGACGAATTAAGTTAAATGAAATGAAAGGTTCATTATTTAATCGTTAGCATATGAAGATATAATCTAAATATATAAAAATCTTTATACCAGGAACCGCTTGCTCTTTTCAGGATGAAATCGAAGGTCTGAAAAGGCTTTTGACAGAGACCCTTGGCAGACAGGACGGTGTTAAACAGGACTGGACTATCGAAGACACCATTGGTGAGTTTTTGATGTTTAAATCGATCTATAAACTGAACAGTAGACTTCACGAACATTGAAAAGATTACTTGGGCTTTTTCCTCCCGATCAAAAAAATTATTAAATCAAGGAACGCTTTGCCAAGTTATGGGTGCAAAGGGGCTCTACCAACATCTTTAGGGCCCCAGCGACCTCACCTGCTAGTGGCGCACCTGCTGATCAACGGACGAGCCTCGTTAATTTATGGTACCTATGGAGTGGCTTCGGCCCCTACATGGGTACCAGGTGGTACAACAGTGTTGGTCCGGGGGGGTACCACCGTGCAGCTGTGCTAAAGCCCCCCAAGTAACCCAGCCCAGGCTGAGTTGCGTTAGGGGTTCAGCAGCTGCACCGCCGGGCCCGGGGCGATGTATGGTGCAGCAGGCATGGGACCAGTGTGGGCGAAAACGGAGTCTAGTGTGGGTGGTGTGGGTCGATTCGCCGGCCAGGGAGACCCTTAGCAACGGCGTTGCCGCGGCCGCCCGCAACACAGTCATGGGGCCCGCCTGGGACCAACCACCCCAGGAGGCTGCCCCCACATGTTGCGCATAATCCTAATGTGAGATCGCCGCTCCGGGTGGTAAACCGGTGTGGGGTAGCGGCGGCCTTGCATCAGGGGGGTTTGGGAGCCCTTCCGTCCGGCGAGTCGGCCTCCGACCTAACCACACGGTTCTAGACAAAGCTAGCCCCTGCGCTTTGTCACTTACTGCTGCACCAGATGTCGCCCTGTCTTCACGCTTTTTCGTCTTCAAAATCTACAATGGCAGTGCAAACAAAAAAAAAAGTAAAACGTTACACAGCGGCCCTAGGAAACCCCACGACTTCACTTTTCGAGGTGGAGTTCACTAACGTCCGTGGACTCCATGCGAACCTCGATGCCGTCCACCATCACCTTGAGACGGCACGGCCCGCTGTGATGTTCCTCACGGAGACACAAATACGCCGCCCTGACGACACGTCTTACCTGTGTTACCCCGGCTATGTCATCGAGGAACAATTTCGAGACAAAGCCGGGGTTGTGCGTGTTCGTTAGGGCGGATGTTTGCTGCCGCCGGTTGCCGCTGCCTAGAGAAGCCCTCCAATTCTGTCCTTTGGCTGCACGTAGACCATGGCTCCATGAGCCAGATCTATGTGTGCGTCTACCGTTCCCACACAGGGGATTCTGAGACAACAAAGCTCTTCCAGTACCTCAGCGAGACGGCTGATGAAGCGCAGGTGCGGTTCCCGAACGCTGACCTAGTATTTCTGGGGGACTTCAATGGCCATCACATTGAATGGCTGGGGTCCCTCAAGACTGATCATGCGGGTAGGGCCGCCCATGCGTTCGCTCTCTCCCACGGTCTGACCCAGATGGTATGCGGGATCACCCGGATACCAGACAGGTCAGATCACGCGCCCGCTCTGCTGGATTTACTGCTGACGAGTCGCCCAGCCCAGTACAATGTTTCGGTAGGAGCCCGATTGGGTAGTTCCGACCACTGTGTTGTTCACGCTGGCATGAAGGTATCACCTCCTGCACGTGCTGTACAAATGTCACGACGACTATGGCACTACTCGTCAGCGGATTGGGACGGTCTACGCGATTACTATGCGTCCGTCCCCTGGAGCCAGCGCTGCTTTGTAGGAAAGGCTCCCTCGGATAGCGCTTCTGCGATTGCTGGCGAGATCAGTTTAGGGATGGAATATTACATCCCTTTCACTGATGTCGCCAGTATCCGCAGAGCCCGTCCCTGGTTCGGGCGAGATTGTGCCAAAGCTGTTCGACAAAAACAGTCGGCATATCGCGCCTGGATCAGGGCCCGGGCTGTGCGCGACCCAAACGTGGGCCACCTCAAAGCAGCGTACAACCGGGCCACAAAGTCCAGCAAGAGGGCCTTTAAGAGAGCGGATGCCCAGCGCATCGCGCGGCTTGGTCAGGAGCTCACTTCCCATCCCACGGGCAGCCGTGGATA